>LQNS02278150.1:2704710-2717123 GCA_001587735.2 Parhyale hawaiensis
GTTAAACTGAGGTAAATTGCAATAGTGTAGCGTGGGTTGGTTCATTTTGGAAAGTATAGTCTTTATTGAACCGTGGAATTCCACGGGTCCCGCTAGTCTATATATTAATACGCTTGTATCTACGTGTGTTTGTGGGTGTGTGTGTGTGTCTGTGTGTCACGCTCTTCACAAATAGATAGGCGTAAACTAGAGACTTGACTTCATTTCACCCGTATCATATCTACGCTTTCGTTTTTCTTTACAAAAATTTTACTCACTTTGCTGGTAGCGGATGGAATTCCTCATAGGGTCTGAGGCGTAGCCAAGATACGCGCTGGATAAAGAAAATGGGTAGTGTTGGCATCTCTGCTCTAAATTCATTTTTCGAAGAGAATATGCAGCTAGGAAAGCATCAGCCAGTACAGTGCGATGTCTGAGGAAATGCAGTGACATCTGCAGAACAAAAGAATACTCTCCAGCTAACGAAACAATTGACCCAATCTATTTTCGTTTATTGTATACTAGTGGACCCGTGCGTGAAGAATTCACGCAATAACCTATACGTTTGCCTAATGCCTCTAGACCGGTGTGGAATCTCCTCTTCTCTTATTTTTTTTGTTTCTTAATTTTCTTCTTTTCTTCATTGATCCTTTGTCGTGCTGTCATCCTTAGGTCTTCTATATAGACAGGCAGAAGTAACGTCTTGAGTAGAACACTTCAACAAAATACCAGCTTATATACAATGTGTTCGCTCGGTAGCAAAGATACCGTTGATGCCTTCTTTTCACCCCAAATATCTGTTTCATATGAGGTGCTCAAATTTTGACATATGAAGAGAAAACTGCTTCGCCAGAAGAAACTACGAATCAAAAAGCATGAGAGTGCCAACGGAAACTTCAGATATCTTCAGTGCTACGATTTCAACTTCGGCAACGCAAGAAGTGCATTCAGACATAAGGTCGCCCTGTACTTTGCCGTAGATTCGATGTATGGAGAAGCTAATACTCGTACAAATCAGACTAAGCCTGCGCTGTCTTCATTGTTAGAATTTCAACTGTCCCTGCTTAAGATACGTTTGCCATCTTCTGCAATCCGGCCTATTTTCTGCCTATCACTTTCAATGGAGCTTGAGAGGACGACCAGAGCCTTCAACCTGGGCTAAATTCCACCTATCTATTTCGTTAAGAGCGTGACACCGAACATATAAATATATATATATTTATAAACACACGACGGTCATTCTTAGTATTAAATTGCTTTTTATTGCATTAAACAAAGCAGAAAAATTATGGGTTATTGATCAATACTGATGGGTTCTGAAATAGTGAGAAAAAATCGGATACGCCGACAAAAAATTAGAACGTGTAACCTTATGGCGGGCTAAATTATCTGCAAATAAACTGTGGGAAACGGAGCTTTAAAAAAAATGAGTGCAAATAAAAGACCATTGCAAGAAGTACCGTCGTGTTTCTATATGTTTTTATCAAGGCAGAAGTGCGAATTCTCTATACAGAGAGAACAAATGAGTGGTACATTTTATAAAGTGAGAGCATTAAAAAATCGTCGAATTCTCACGGGTCACCCAAGATTCACGTTAGAGATGGAATACTTAACGCTAGACAGGGTTAAGCGGTGAATGTTAGTTCAGACGGTGTGGATTAAGTTAGAAGCACTACCTCAAATTAAATAAGGTGAGTGAAAACATTTCTTAAGCGTGTGTGTCACGCTCTTCTCCAACAGATAAAAGGAAATTAGAGTGTCCCGAGGTACTCTTGGATACGACTCCGGAAGGGATCCAAGGAAGAAATAGTCAAGTTCATATTTCAGCTTCTATGCGGCTCACAGGTCTAGGGCAGACGCTTCACGGCCAGACTCGGGACATTTTCAACCTTGGCGTGCGTGATACTGGTCCGAGGGTATCATAATTAAAGAACAATTCTTTTGTTTGTAGAATATTTAAAGGTTCATTCAGTATTAGACAGGGGAAAATTCGGATGATACGGGACTGAAATATCACGGAAGAACATTGCTTCTGTTCTGTGGAATTTCTAAAGGGTTCCAGTTGCATCCACAGCAGCGTAATCAGAAGGGTAGGAAGTAACGTTCCCATGTTTCGTAAGACTGATTTCGTCAGGATTAAGTGACTGGCGTTATGTATGAGGGGCTGTGAGGGGCTGTGTTAGAGTTAGAGGGGCTGTGTTAACCTAGGTGCGTTATAATAGCGTACCTATAGCTTAGATTGCTACATCTTATAAAGTGGAAGCATTACCACCGGTCACGTTAGCTTATACGACTTAATTAAACATTGTTGAGTGGGAATGACTTCGTCAGCGATAAGCGACGGACGTTTACTCAGACGGGGTGGGCTACGTTATAAGAGCTGCATTAGGTTAAACTGAGGTAAATTGCAATAGTGTAGCGTGGGTTGGTTCATTTTGGAAAGTATAGTCTTTATTCAACCGTGGAATTCCACGGGTCCCGCTAGTGAAACAATAATTATCCTTGGCGCCTCTTCCTATTTATCTGTTTACTTATCATTTCTTTATTTATCCATTTTTTGGCTAACTCGAAGAATACAGATAAGCGAAAATGAATCCAAGTAGAAGATTTGGCGTTGCTGGCAAGCTTCGTTAAACACCGTTAAGCGAAAATTTGGCCAGGTTGCGAACGCTGGCAAACCTAGGGAAGCCTCGAAATTGGATGTACTTCTTACTTTGCCACTTTTATAATCTGTACAACAACGATCCCTAAAGTAACTATTAGCAATATCATAGATTTTGATTATCTTTCTTCACACAACAAAACCGTCCCTGCCCTGACTCCACGATGCCTAAGGTGAGTATGCGATGTATTCTCCCGAGTTGAGAAGAACTACGATGAGCAGCGAAGAACGAAAAGGTTTCGTTACAGTAATTATTTTTCGCCTATTACATTTCTTCCTTTCAAGAAACAGCTTTCCATTGGTGAGAAAAAATTTGGCTGAATTAAAGTAATGTGCCAATACTACGAAGTCTCAGTTTACTATTTGAATGTTTTTATTTTGTACAAAAAAAAAAAAAGATTGCTAGCTCGTCACCGCTGAGAAGGAAGACTCTACAGCACAGCAGAACTGAAACCCAATGTGCTCATATGTTTACTAATTCAACTCGGCATTATTAGTATGCAGGATAGCTCCAGCCTGCCTAAGCCACACAAGTTTGATGTTCTACGACAGGAAACAGGAAGAGACATAATTATTAGCTACAAGATAATATCAGGTTTGTGCAAAAAGTAATGTCCGATTTCCAGGACAAATCTTTGAGACTAAATGTATTAATTTTTTATCTCTTCTTGTAGATATAAAGCAAAATAACTGTATTTATTTCGTATCATTTTCTTTGAGATTATCCAACGTTTACCCATTATTTTCAAAAAACTTCACCCCATTTTTATCCCACGTAAGAGTCAGGTAAGAGAAGGTTTACGCGACGTATTTTATGAAGGTGTTGTCGCCAGTGCGGCAGCAAAATCTATTCAGAACACTAATGAGGTTGATGTAGAGAATGGAAGAAGTTGCAGGAGGTGGTTTTCTCGCTTCCGAAGTAATAAGTGATTTAACTTTGAAGTAGAAGTAATACATACATAACAAAGATTGCGTATTATTAAGAGCTTTCGTATTAGAGGGCCCTACCATTACCACTAAGGAATTAACAGAACACATAAATGTAACCCATTCCACCGTTGCACGCCAATTGATGCACATTTGTTGTCTTATATCTTTCGTAATCGGTTTTACTTTCGCACCAACCAGAGACAAGGAACCTATGCACGAAGGTCTTCCCACACAGGACCAACGCGCATGGGCACAGCAAGTCGAAAACGAAAAGGAAGCATAGAAAAAGGCTTCATCAGTTGGAGCCTGAAACGGGAGAGCAGAGTCGGCACAGAAAAAGATGTCTCGAAGGCTTTCCTAATGGCTTAGTTAAGCTACAGGCTCCTCCTGGAGTCGCTGCTCTCCATAATACAGCATGGGCGAACTTAACTAAACCTAACCTATGATCCATCTTATGTCTCCTGGAATGCTTAAGTTGTTAGTTGCAACACAATCATCCTTCATAATGCGATATAATGACGCAAGAAATATCTACTAAAACCGACGTACATCTGGCCCGGACAGCCCGTGACCCAGCTCAGTGGACTAACATAAAAGTAATGCATTAAATTTCTTGCTTGCCCTATGAGCTCTTCGAGCATACTCAAGGAGGATAAATATAGCAGCGACACACCCCCATCTCTTTACCGGCGAGCGGTCGCCTCGCTACTGAGCAGGTTCTAAGGTCGTTGCCATGTCTGTCAATGAAATTTTTGAGAAAACCCTTGGTCATATAAAAAAACATGGTTTAGCAGGCCTAGATGCTCAGTGAAAGATACACATAGACGCTGAAACTTGCACATCTCAACAGATATTCTGCGGACTGCAACAAAGAATAATCCTCATAAATTCTTTGCGTCATTTTTGAGCCAGGTACTCTAGCGCACTACTAAACTTTGATTGACAAGCGTTTCGCACCGAAGTTATGCATGATCAGGTTTGTTGGAGATGTTTATAGGAATAATTGACGACTACTACTACTCATACAACTCAGAAAAGGTAAGAAGAAAATGAACTTTCGCTAGAACGAGCGCCAGTTATAAGCAATAAAAATAACTGGTATCCAAGATATGACGCAACTTGATAGGGGGTTGGAGAAAACAACCAAGCAAGTAAGCAAACTAGCATGTAAGCAAGTGACCAACGAAGTGTGTGGAAATACACATCACCAAAAAGGTAAAAATACTTGAAGCCTTAAATGCGAGGATTCCTCGCATGGAGGACCAGTGTATGGGACACCTAGCGAAGAAAAAAAGGAAGAACAGAATAAAGACTGTCAGTAGGAAAGAATGCAAATGTTAACAGTCAAGTCCGTAGGAATTCGCAACAATCGAATTATAAATGATCATAGAAGTTACTGTCTTTCGAAACTGTTTATTGCACTGATTTTCTATTTAAGATTGCCTATTGAGAAGTGCCCGGAGACTTTTTGAGGCCCAGGAATATCGCGGTGAGTGCATTAAAATAATTCTGAGCACTGTAAAGGAAGACGAAAAACTGTAGGATATTAAAAATACGATCACAACACATGAAAACGCGCGTTCCCAGGAAGTTATTTATAGTCAGAAAATTTAAGCTTCCGTTTCCGAGCGGAACGACGTCACGGAGGAAAGAACAAGAGACATACAGTCCATCTGTCGATAGAAAAGGGGAACCCATGCACCAAGGTGTTCCCACGCAGGATCAATGTGCATGGGATCAGCAAATTGGGAAAGAATAGGAAAAACAGAATAAAGCAAGAGTAGGCTAAGTAGGAGTATGCAAATGGAAGGGAGCAAAGTGGGCACGAAAGACAGGCGTCCCGAAGGCCTAGCTAAAAACAAAGATAACGTAACCTACACGAGCCCCCTGGGGTCGCCACGCCCCATAACATAGGATGGGCGAACCTAACAAACCTAACCCTATATGGCACGTTCCCGAGAAGCGCAGTATTAAACACTAATTTAAGGCGGAACTCGAGCAAGACCAGTTAGACTAGGAGTTACATGGTTAGCTAACTAGCTAGGTGCGTAAATCTAGAAAAAAATAAAAAACGGGCCGTAGAAACCCGTTCTGAGGATTTATTTCGAAATTTCCTCAAATTTTATTTTCATGTTGAAACTGGGTATTTTTTCTAATATTTGACAGGAGTCTACAAATAAATTTCATCTTAATAAAGTATAATACGGGCTCCAGATGGTCGCTGGATAAATATTCTCTGGCTTGGGAGCGCGAAAATGAATCAGCAGTGTGACCCTCCTTGGAAGTGCAGCCGGCGATTCAAAGAGAAGAGAGCACACGGCAAGTCCGGAGACTCCTTAACTCATGCAAGAGAAAGGTTCCCACACTTGACCAACACGCAAATTTGGACAGAAGAAAAAGAAGGCAGAACAAAGCATCATTAGCAGCAGCACGAAAATGCACAGAGTAAACTGGACAGGAACGAAAGATGTCTCGAACGCCTTGCTGAGGTTTATGGCAACCGATGATAACCCTGTGGGAGCGCAACTCCGCATAAAATAGGATGTACGCACCCAACTTGCCATACCCTAGCTAGGGCTTAGGATTACCTCCCTCGTCGGTAATAAATTTTTTCTCGTCATCGAAGAAGCGAACAACTCCTCCAATTCCCTTCAGGCGGTTAAGCAAGAAATGGATTCTCTCCATTTAATGGCCTTCGAAAGGGCTGATGGGATATTATGGCGCCTTCTGACATAAAACTTCATTTTCAGATGGACTCGGACAGCTTATTGACTTATTGTTTTTACCATTGATGGCACCGACTTCAATGGATTGGACTTTATAACCCGGCGAACAAGCGAGGAGTGCGTTTTCATCCACTTGTTGCACTACGAGTTTTTCTTTCGTCTACTCAGCTTTTAAGGTTGCCACAGTGCGCAAAACGGCGCTTCTTGCTTCTCCTGTGACTTGAATATTTTTGATGCACAGTCACCCGCGCGATACAATTCGCCAATTACATTTCTTCAATTAAGTTCCTCGCCTTTATTCATTTTAAACCGTTCGGAACTGTCGATTCATAAACTGGAAATGTAAAATTTTCAGTTCAAACAGAAAAAGTCACAGACCTCACATGAAAAAAAACTGTCCGAATTTATCCCTTACATCCTGTATGGTTCTTACCTTCCTTGTCTATGATATTTTTACATTTAACATTTCCAATTTGTCAAAAGTATTTATTAATTACACTCTTTAAATCATACTAGGTTTGTAATTAGCTTGTAACAGTAGAAGAGTATAAATTATGAATTATCGTAAATCAAGGAACTAATTACCTTCACATATTTCACAAGATGAATGATCTTTATCCAATTTCTTATTGCTGTCACAATTGACGCTAATGAGTCACGGTTTCCTCCACGTGCGGGTTTGTTGCGTGCTGCCGAGAGCTTAGTTGGAGCTACAGCATTTAGCCTCCACTCGAGTACTGCCCGACTTCAGTTTTTGTTATGCCTGTTGTATGAGTAACGCACGTATTCTGTGCAAAATGTTTACGACTTTTAAGACCAATTGTTTATCAAATTTATTAACGTAGGAACCGTAATCGATATTATCATTCGATTGTTTTCTGTGAAGTTTTAACCCTGACGCCCACTTTGTCGAACGTGTTCGAGAAATTGTTGGCGTACGAATTAAAACGCTTTACTCTTAGTACTATGCTGCTATCACCAGGTCATTTTGGACATAGAGAATGCTTTCGTTATTGCCACCAAGGAAGTTTGATAGAGAAAAGGAGGAACACAGCCACATTTCGCAGTACTGGCCCGCGATTTTTTATTATTCTTCGATGGCTGCTCTCTTTCCGCCAATCACGGGCTCTCAGGTATTGGAGCAGCCAATCAGTGAGTCACCTATGCTTTAGCTTGGACCCATTGTTCAGCTTCTGATCTCCGTAGTCGTCGGTGCCTTTTTCCATTAAACCTCCTAGGTTGTGAGGCTTTACTGTCTGTGTTGCACGACCTACAGTCGGCGCTAGATCGTTTGTCTGAGGTGCGCAGTACTCAGGTGGACTTCAGTGCAATATTCGGTAGGGTGAACCATTCGGTTCTATTGTACAAGTTGGAGACATTTGGTATAGATTGCAAAGTGTTGTCAGTCATCCGTTTCGTGACGGTTGTTGGAGTGCATCAATAAAGTGGTTTCGGGCGTTCCCTAGGGTAGCGCTCTTGGAACCTTGCTCTTCATGCTCTATACTACTGAAATTCTCTCTTCGTCGGAGAGCGCTAGGATAAACTATGTCGACGATTTCAATTGAATAGCTGTGATCCGAAGGCCATGTATGCATGATGCAGTTGCGCAGCCTTAGAATAGGGGGCCTGTCACGGAAGGATTAATGCATAATTGTCTGCCTGGGGTATACTGCTCAATGCTGACAAAAACAATCTGAGACAGCCAGTCTCGGGCGCCTTTACACTAGTATCGGCCTTTGAAGATCGGAAACACTGTACTACAGAGGATTAGCTCTCTGGAGATACTCGGTGTTGTCTTCGAAGAGAAGCTAACACGTGAGGTGCATTTCAAGAGTCTTGTCTCACGTGCTTAAAGTAGGGCTGGGCCCAATGCTGTGTATAGTGACAGTGATGAGGTCCATATGCATTTTTGCTGCATTTGTTGCAACAGCGATCCCCAGTCTGAACATAAGCCGCTGCCAGTCCCCTTCGTCTACTGGATGCACTCTTCAGCTTAGGTGGTCGGCTACGTCCACAATACTTTGTTGAACTTGTTCCATAGGTGGGAGTGTTGCTTACCTCGGTATGTTTTACAAGGTGCTCAACAACGTGGATCTTTGGTTTCATTCGGCTCTCTCGGTTTCATGGTCTTTGGGAGAGACACTCGAGCTTTGAATGAGTGAATACCTGTACGTTATTTAAGCGCCCTAGACACAGCCACGGTGATTAAAGAGAGAAAAGGGAAGGACATCTAATATGTCGACAGAAACGTGGAAGCCATGTACGAGGGCATTCCCACATAGGGTAACGGATATGGGAACAGCACGTCGGGAAAGAAGAGGACAAAAAGCACATTAATAGCGGTATGAAAATGGAAGAAAGCAATGTGGATGCGAAAGACAGACGTCCCGAAGACCTAGCTAAGGCTTCAATAACCTATGAGTTTCCCTGGGGTGGCTGCTACCCATGACAGAGAATGGGCGAGCCTAACTAAACTATCCTCATGCCCTATTGCCCATCCTCTGCTCCGTGAGGTGAACTCCCAAGCGGCTGCTGAAGCCCATCCCCTTAGGGCGCTTCTACACTGAAAGCGGCGCAGGCAGCGCGTCTGTTTTGCTTCTAGACCGAAAGCGAAACTTCGGACGCGTCAAATAGGAGAAAACGGCGTTTTGGGGGCGACTATTGATTGTATTCAGTTGCCTTCTGTCTTTGGTTACTCGAAGACTGTCACTCTGCCAAGCTGTTTGCGTCATTATGTCTCTTCTTGCTTGATATAGCGAATGGCCAAATTGTCAATTTTAATGTCAAAAATGTCTCACTGACAAATTTCACTGTGTTTTGAATGGCAAACAAGAGCTTTTTATAGATAAATTGATTTTTTACAGCCAAATATAACCAAATTTGGCAGTGAAATATGGCAGCTAGCAACCCTGGCACAGCACACCAACAAAAAATAATTCAAAGAATCGGATGAATACGTAGAAATTAAATGTCCAAATATTAAATTTTAAACCTCTGCCGGACGCGCTCGACGCGCCGGACGAACGGATCGGAGCAATACGGACGCCCGCGTCGTGTGTAGATACAAGTGCGCGTTTTACAAAGCATTGCATTATATAGAATTTTTCGGACGCTCGCGCCAAACGGATGAAAACGCGCCGCCGCGTTCACTGTAGAGGAGCCCTTACAGTGGAGATGGTAAGCGGCCGCAGTCGTCAGATGTGTAGTTTCACTCCTGGTCTCTGTTGGCAACAGGTTTATTGCCGGCATCCATGTTCGGCAGGGTTGATATGCAGGCGTTTCGATTAGTTATAATTTTCTTTTTTAGTAAACACTGAATCATGTTCATGCGTTTCCAACCTCACGTTTTAAATCATGTAAAAATGTCTTGCAATAGCCTATCTTATGTCTCCTGAAAGAGGGGGGGGGGGCGTGAGAGGGATATTGGTTTATTACCTCCACCAAGGATGATATATGCATTCGTCGGGTTTGTCTTTCTATTTGTCTATTATTCTGTTTTTCACCAAGATAACTCAAAAAGTTATGGTCCGATTTTGACGAAATTTTCAGGGATCGTTAGATATGTTAGGAGGAACAGATGATTCACTTTTGGTGAAGATCCGTCTACCCGTTTGTTTGCTTCATTTCTCAATGCCATAACTCAAAAAATTAGGGATGGATTTTTATGAAAGTTACATGAGTTGTTAGGTAGCTATATCAAGAAGAGTATATGACCAAATTTTTTGTAATGATCCGTTTGTTCGTTCGTTTGTCACTGTTTTTAATTATATGCATGTTAGCACAATAAATATGTTATGGAAAGATCTTTATGAAATTTATAGGAGTTGTTAGTAATTCTAAAAGACAAAATATTCAATTTTTGTACAGATCGGTTAGTTCGTTTGAATGTTTGAATCATGTTTGTCACAATGCTCATTAGCAGCCTAACTCAAAAAGTTACGAACGGATCTTCAAAATATGCATAAACTTTTATTGCTGTCAAAAGGCACAAATGATTAGATTTTGGAATTGATACAAATAAAATCATAGTTTCAGAGCCAACTTGAACTTTTCGTTACCGTTGTCTCGATATGCGTTCTCACAGTGCACTAGTTTCATAGAGCAAAGAAAATGTACGATGTCGAGGAGAATCCCTGAACAGAACCGAAGAGTATCAGAATAGCACGTCGAGGAAAAACAGGATAAACAGAGCAAAGCTCGTGAGTGCGAGCGTGAAAAAATAAATGACCATAACAAGTAGCCCTGGGGCCTGAGTATGAACTTTTATGAATTTCCAATATCACAGGAGCAGAGCTGCGCCACAACAAGTGCGAGAGCAGCGCAGGCAGCACTAGACCCCATGGCCACAAAACACGCTGATATTGATGTAGTCAATGCCGTAGTCATTATTTTTTTACTTGAGGGCCGGCGCTGTCAAAAACGACAGTAAGGCATTTGTGATGACCTCTTTCTTCGTCGTACTTTCGTAACTAATATGCTTCTGAAGGCTACGCTACACCGGCCAACTCAAGTTGTCATGAGATATGAGTGCTCTCCATTCCAGTTCAGCTCAGCTGTACACTCTCTCCTTCCCTTATATGATATGTGAAAAAATAATCAATTTACATTAGCGAGCAGTGAAGCAACGCTGAATTTGATTAATTTCCCCGATGTGTATCCTATATACAGTATGATATTACACCTTCACTACATCGAAATTTTTGTGCCCAAGCGAAAACTGCTTCATCAAAGGAAGAAAGCAAGCTCAAATAATAATAAAAATAAACCTAGGAGCTCTCCAGAAAAGAGCTCTCCTACCTTGTCGCGTGTAGTAAGCGTTTCACGAGACTCGGAATCCAGCGCCCTACACTGGGCCGCGGTCTCACATCTCGACTTGTAGCGAGTTGGCTAGGTTAAACCCAGTACTTTAGGGCTCGATTTGCAAGACATAAACTGATGGCAAATAATATAGCGTCAATGTATGAAGAAAGTAATCTGTACCATAATAAGAGAGCCGTCTGTCCGTCAGTCCGTCCGTCCGTCTGTTTGAAGCCTTATTTTGCCCCTATCTAATACTGAAGAAAAATATTCACGGGACCCATTTTTTTTTGTCAAACCGTAGCCAGGATACGAATCTGGGAATTCCCGGGTTATTAGTGAAGGCCTGGTCACTGGCCTTTGTGAACTTGGTTGCTTTTGTGCACTTGGTGAATTTCGTGGACTTGGTGGACATGGTGAAATTTGGAGTGTTGTGAACTTTTTCGATAGGATGGTTAGATATTATCAAATACACAGTTCCATGACTTATTCAACAAAAGGGTTGCGTTGGGTGCACTAGCAATAATATAAAATCAGGCTCCACGGCAGCGCTAAGCTGAGCAAAAAGTGCTTTCAGTTGTAAGGATAAAGGATTCGCACTCTGGCCATTTTCTGCAACCGGGTCTATGAAGGATAAAGGATTCGCACTCTGGCCATTTTCTGCAACCAGGTCTAATTTTCACCTTCGATCTCATCAAACCACAACACGGCATCATTTCGTTTTATGCACGTTAAAAATTAACTTTTTTTCTTCAAATCGACTCATGTTTTGATGTAGATTACGAATTTGAAATCGGCTTGTGGCGGTCGGCTCTACTTTTTGAGATATATGACTTTGAAATTCCCATTGCATCCTATGTGAGAAAGTACCCGGCGATGATAGAGTGTAATGGAACACATTTAAAATTGGTTTTTAAGCTAAGTTAGGTTAAAACCTATTTAAAATGCGATCCATATTACACTCTGTCACCGCCTGGTACATAAAAAAAAAATGAGTCGGATAAAATGAGAAAAGACGATTTTTTTAACGAACATAAAAACGAAATTTTACCCACAACAATATTATAAAATCTGCAGTCTCAGCTATTTTTTTATTATCTACATCCTCAAGAGCGTGGCATGAAAAGTACGAATACATCAATAAATAAACAAACAATGATGTTTACTATATTGTTTTCATTTTATCTATAATATTAATAGCGTTGTTCCTTCGTTCCTTCGTTCCTTCGTTCCTTCGTTCCTTCCTTCGTGTGTTACGCCTGAATTCAATGTTCAACTCGCATTTGGCCTTACATGCGAAATCCGGTATCTGTGCTACA
>LQNS02278150.1:2722504-2734087 GCA_001587735.2 Parhyale hawaiensis
GTTTCCATTCAAAGGGATGAACATGCTATGACTTCGTGAAGCACGATTTTTCACTTACACGTTTCCATTGTTTTCGACAACTTGATTATTTTCTTACAGGCAACGTGGAATTTCCACGGGTCCCGCTAGTTATTATTATTGCTCTTACATGTGTTCCACTATATACTAACATTAGCTGCGATACAAAAAAAAGGGGGGAGGAAAGAAGGGAAATGAAGTACTTTTTAGAAAAACACGGTGGTCTTCGACAAGACCAAACCGTCAGCGTACAGGAGGTCGAGTACCCACTGTACTTATTATTTGCACTGAATTCAGTCCTAAATAAAGCTTTGGCGGTAGAGATATTATTTTGTACTTATGCAGTACAAGTGAATTTTGTTTTTCATAGATATGGAGTCTCGATTTTTTATACGGAGCGCATATCGCAGAGGTTACACGCACACTGTGATGCACGTCAGCAGATGAGCACTCAGCCACTGGCAACTGGAACATTCAATGCACTGGCACGCAGCAGTTTCCAGCACCCGCTAATTCCAGTCCGCAAGCGAGCACTTAGCCGCTGGCAACTGCAACATTCAATGCACTGGCCTGCAGCAGTTTCCAGCACCCGCTAATTCCAGTCCGCAAGCGAGCACTCAGCCGCTGGCAACTGCAACAGTCAATGCACTGGCACGCAGCAGTTTCCAGCACCCGCTAATTACAGTCCGCAAGCGAGCACTCAGCCGCTGGCAACTGCAACAGACAATGCACTGGCCTGCAGCAGTTTCCAGCACCCGCTAATTCCAGTCCGCAAGCGAGCACTCAGACACTGGCAACTGGAACATTCAATGCACTGGCACGTAGCAGTTTCCAGCACCCGCTAATTCCAGTCAGCAAGTGAGCACTCAGCCGCTGGCAACTGCAACATTCAATGCACTGGCCTGCAGCAGTTTCCAGCACCCGCTAATTCCAGTCCGCAAGCGAGCACTCAGCCGCTGGCAACTGCAACATTCAATGCACTGGCACGCAGCAGTTTCCAGCACCCGCTAATTCCAGTCCACAAGCGAGCACTCAGACACTGGCAACTGGAACATTCAATGCACTGGCCTGCAGCAGTTTCCAGCACCCGCTAATTCCAGTCCGCAAGCGAGCACTCAGACACTGACAACTGGAACATTCAATGCACTGGCACGCAGCAGTTTCCAGCACCCGCTAATTCCAGTCAGCAAGTGAGCACTCAGCCACTGGCAACTGCAACATTCAATGCACTGGCACGCAGCAGTTTCCAGCACCCGCTAATTCCAGTCCGCAAGCGAGCACTGTGCCAGAAGCAACAACAACATCCCATTTCTGGCCTGGCGACACGGCCGATAGACATCATCACTGATAGCGTCGCCGACACAATACGGCCATCGTATTCATTTAGCGCAATGGAAGCATAAAAACAAGCGCTATGGTGGAGGCAGGAAGCTCCGCACCACCGCACCAAATTAAGCCTCCCAGGCACGAAGCCTTCAACACTTTTCTTAAATTAAGTTCTCATAGCGACGAACTTTTGCTTCCAGCAACACAAACAGGGAGGCGGAGATGTTGTGATGCTGGGCGATGGTGGGATGCTTAAAGTTTTGATGTGAAGTGTGGGACACTAGGCAACTACTGTTATTAGTTTTATTACTAGCGCGGCTGACAGTCGAAAATGAGTGCGAATCTATATTATATTTAACATACATTACATTATTATTATTGTTATTATTATCATAGCGAGTAGTTCAAGCCTTCGTTCCCCAACAAAGGTGATATCAGACAGGAAAAAAGAAGGGACATACAGTATGGGGATAGACACGTGGAACCCATGAACGAGGATCTTCCACACAGAATCAACTAGCATGGGAATAGCAATCGGGAAAGAAGAGGAAGAATAGAACAAAAGATTAGCAGTAGGAGTATGAAAATGGAAGGAAACAAACTGTCCACGAAACACAGACGTTCCGAACGCCTGGCTAATGGCTATGGTAACCTACACAATCCACCTGGGGTCGCCGCTCACCATAACATAGGTTGGGCGAACCTAACTAACATTACCTTATTATTACATACTAACTAGTCCATCACTCGGTCTAAAATGACGGCAAATTGTACGAACTAGCTTTAGCTATAGTCGAACCTTAAGCCTCCGAACACGACAGTAGTGAACCAAAGAGAGGAAGAAAAGAGAGACATGAAGCATGCCAAGAAACCTGGGGGCTCCTAGTACTGAGGAACGTTTAGCATTTAGCAGCACGACGGGAGAGATGAGAAAAAGTAGATCAAAGGTTATCAGTAGGAGCACAGAATACGAAGAGAACAGTTGACACAAAAAATATGTAATGGAGGTCTACCTAAGACTAGAAAACTTAAGCCCCTATTACACGGGCGAACATTGCCCGGCAAACAGGAGGATTTGCCAGGCGGGCAGCCTGTTTTGCCCGCTGCCCGGCAGACATTCGCTGCTGCCAGAGGTTTGCTCACTGCGCGAACTTTGCCTCCAGAACAGCGGGCATTACCAAGCGAACATTCAATTCATTTGTTTTTAAGCCTCTCATATTGTTGCAAAATTGTTGTAAACTAGTAATAGTAGCTATTTCATTTCAAAACTTATAGATATTGCTCACCGTTTAATCGTATTCGGATAAAAAGTATGTAACTTAGAGCTGCTCGACCGACGTGACCTTGAGATTTCACCGTTTCGTGTAATAGCACCTCAATGTTCGGCGGGCATGTTCCTCGAGATTGTGCCCGCTGTTCGCCAGACATTGCCCGCTCGTGTAATAGGGCCTTTATATGCGATAAAATATAAAAGGGAACCTAGCTCAACTATAACCTATGAGCTCTGGTTCAACAAATTTTCCATAAGTGAGGTTCGACGAGAAGACAAATTATTGAGATGTCGCTTACAGTGAGATATTTATTCTATGCAACGGAAGTTTTGCACACTAATATGGAGTTTAAATCTTCACAGCTTACTAGAACCGAGTATCACTCACCCTCCAGGTACACAACCAACTTATTTCTTTCCGGATGCGAAAGATACCCGTGAAAAATTTTTAAGCGCACATTGGTGTTGGTTAGGATGCACTGATATCCCTACACAACACACTCTTCTGGGACATTTCACCGTGACGATCGTTACATTCAGAGCATACTTATTGCCAAACTTCAGCCAAGAAATAACCTTAAAAGGCGTATGATTAGCCTGATATGGCTTTTACCATAATAGAACCAGTGTCTAATGATGCTAATGGAACTGTCCCCAACTTTATGTGATTTTTGTTGTTTTAGCTATTTGCTTTTAAAGTGGCCGTGACGATCGTTACACAGATGCAACCTTGAGTTCGACCTAGTGCTGCAAAAGTAAAAAACTCTCTGAAAGTACAAATAGATATCTGAATACTGAACTTTATATGGGAGTTATTGATGAAGGATAAGGCTATCCAAATGTGTATAGGTTTTGTTAGGTACCATAACCATTTTCCCTCAGAAGCCAAAGAAGCGCCGTGACGATCGTTACAAAGATATCGTGACGATCGTTACACTGCGAGTTTCTTGCCAAAAAATATAAACCAAAGCACTCTGTGAGCGCATACCTCCGCCAAGCGAGGCAACGGTAGCGAAAAATTCAAATTGGCTCTGAAACGATGATTTCTTTGGCATCAACTCCAAAATCTAATCATTTGTGCCTTTTGATAGTAATAACAGCTTGTGCAATTTTCTTGAAGATCCGCTCATAACTTTTTGAGCTATACTGCTTACAAACGTTATGACAAACATGAGTCAAACATACAAAAGAACAAACCGATCTGCACCCAAATTTAATCATTTATGTCTTTTAACATTACTAACAACCCTTACCAATTTCATAACGATCCATTCACTACCTCCGCCAAGGAGGTTATGCAACCCTTATCAATTTCATAACAATCCATTCACTACCTCCGCCAACGAGGTTATGTTTTCGTCGTGTTTGTCTGTCTGTCTCTTTGTCTGTCTGTCACCAAGATAACTCAAAAAGTTATGAACCGATTTGGACGAAATTTACAGGGATTGTTAGGTATGTTAGGAGGAACAAATGATTAACTTTTGGTGAAGATATGTCCATCCGTTTGTTTGTTTGTATGCCTCATTTTTCCCAATGCCATAACTCAAAAAGTTATAGATGAATTTTTATGAAATTACGTGGGTTGTTAGGTATATAACAATGAGTAAATGACCGAATTTTGGTAAAGATCCGTTTCTTCGTTCGTTCGTTTGTCACTGTTTTTAATTTATGTTGTTAGCACAATAACTAAAAAAATAATGGATGGATCTCTATGAAATTAATAGGGTGGTAGAAATGTTAAAAGACATCAATGATTAAATTTTGGTGCAGATCGGTTCGTTCGTTTGTATGTTTGACTCATGTTTGTGATAACGTTTATCAGCAGTAAAACTCAAAAAATTTATGAACGGATTTTCAAGAAAATTGCACAAGCTGTTATTACTATCAAAAGGCACAAATGATTACATTTTAGAGTTTATGCAAAGAAAATTATGGTTTCAGAGCCAATTTGAATTTTTTCTACCGTTGCCTCGCTTGGCGGAGGTATGCGCTCTCAGAGTGCTTGTTATTTTTTGAGTTATTGTGCTAACAAGTATAAACTTGAAAACAGTGACACACAAACGAACGAACAAACAGATCATCGCAAAGTTTGGTCATTTACTCTTTGTGGTGTACCTAACAACTCATATAAATTTCATAAAAATCCGGCCATAACTTTTTGGGTTATGGTATTGAGAAAAATGAGGCAGACAAACACACAAAGAAATGGACGGATCTTCACCAAAAGTTAATAATCTGTTCCTCCTAACATACTTAACATTCCCTGTAATTTTCGTCAAAATCCGTCCATAACTTTTTGAGTTAGCTTAGTGACAGACAAATAGACAGACAAACCCAACGAAAACATAACATCCTTGGCGGAAGTAATAAAGCAATTGAACAATCTTTAGGTAGTCCTAGGGTCTTATAACGCATTTAAACAACAATATTTTTATATAGGAACATGCAATTATTGCACCCGACTATTTAAAATTTATATTTGGCTTTCAAGTGCAATCGCTATATAACATACTTTTGAAGCATAATGTATGCTTATTACTATGACAAATTATGAATTGAATCTGTTGTATTTTACTGGCTGTATTAAGGTTTTTTGTAAAATTTTTCACTTTTACAGAGTTTTACAAAAATTTGGATTAATATTTTGGCGTTTTTTTTTCAGATTCTTAAAGTAGATGTCTTCAGCTTTAATTTGGCTTATATAAAAGCTACTTTGCGTAATTTTGGTGAATTTTCAAGCTTCAGCCTCATGTTGACATCAGCGTGGAATGACCCTTCTGCGATCCCAGAACAGAACGATACTTCAAAAAGAGACACAATGTAGGTCGAGCTAAGAGTGCTAGCCAGTAAAAAATAAAATTAAAAATTTAGGTAAAATGCTTGCAAAGCTGGTTACGCCCATGAAACCTTCATGTGTTAAAATTCGGACATCAGTATAGTAGTCCAATCGGGCATCCGGCTTTTTAATAGATAGTTTACTGGAAACCAATTTTTTATCACGAGTCTAAACTTAACCGTTATCAGCGTTTTAGCCATCGTTTTAGTTCAGTTGACGTAGATTCACGAAAAGTCAGCAAAGATAAATTCCCATATGAGTAAAAATTATATAGATAGACACAAGAAGTAATTTTAGCATGTAAAGGGAAAATAACGTGTAATTCCAGGATTTATATGAAAAGAACCCCTTTAAAAGGTTTCTACTTTAAGCGCCAAAATACGAGGCTAAGAAAATTTAGTATTACGTTAAATAAAGGCGTTGCAATCTTTTTATGCAACACAATGAATCAGTGGATTGTACTACGGACGTTTGGCGAATACATCTCAATGCGGGTGCAGTCGAGATACATCGTAGCGGATTAGGAAGGGAAAAATTTATCTGGTAATCAACCCTGGCGCAACATGTTCATGAACACGAACCTTGAAGAAAGAGCTCGCAGTAGCGCCAAATAATAACAAATTGCGTTCAATAGAAATTCTAAATATTAATGGAGTACATTTCATTGCTTGTTTACACTCCGTTTTTTACGGTACATAGTATTCGGCGAGTTAATGTTTTGAGCGCTGTTATAGCTCGTAAGCGAATTTTTGAAGTATACATTTTTTACTGCCTACCATCTTTGTTACCTGGAGACAAATTCATTTCACTCTATTGACATTGCAGCTGGAGTCAGCACCATTTAAAGTAAAGTTTTAAGAAAAATGGAGGCGTTTCATACCGTAGTAGAAAGTAGATAACAGGAAAAACTCGACCAAAAGTTGCTGAGCTGAGCTCGAACGCTACGAAGATTGTCCTGAACCCATCCTGTAGAATTCGCTCCTGAGGCAACTTTTTCCTGAGTCTGGTAGAGCATTTGTTGGCGAAATGCCACTCGGCTATTTTTGCTTCTCGTCTGCACTAGACTTAATGCACCCGAAGAACTTATAAGTCCATTTGTAAGTTTTCATCATTATCTATTTTAATTTTCACAATCCAAGTATAACCTCAGACCCGCTCAGCGAGGGACTCTCAACAGACTGATAATTCTATTTCTTCTGCACCTTAGATTATACCAATCGTTAGTAAACTTCGCGAGAGCATAGTTTCTATGGCCCAAAAAAGAAGAATTCACCGTTGAAAACTTTTTTTTTTAGCTGTCCACTTTGCTGTGTAGAGCCCTAGGACTAAACTCGTGCGCCCCTGAAGCCAAAGTCAGACTCGATAAACGCTGCTGCTGCTTACCGCACGTCCCAATATTACCTGGCAAATAAGCTGGGCTCAGTAATTGCTTTCATAATCTTGCTAACGATGCAGGTTCAGACTAAATTGTCAAATGAATGGGAAAATATCTGAATTGTGCCAACATTAGGCCAGCAATGCAGGCAGTAAGCCAGAGTGTTGGCTTATATAAAGCATGTTGTGCTATAATAAGCGTAAAGCCAAACAACTTACGGCGTATCCATGAAATGATTTAGTCGTACGTATATACAGTTCCAAACAACATCTCTTACGGCTCGCTGAGGCCCGGCTGGAAATAGGGTTGGATGAAGTTTAATGTTGATTTTTTCCTCTCTCCAATCTCTCCTCCTCGTTCTACCAGGGTCAGGTTTTTCTGAATTTAAATCACAAATATTACTAATACCAAGAGTACTTCTGGTGCTACTAGCAATAGTGAGCCGCAGTGAGCGGCGCGTGGGATAGATTCAGTTTGGTTTACACACATGTAAAATGTCAGTAACTGCGTACGTTTCGTACGTTCACAAAATCACATTGTAATTTAAGTGATGAAAAACTGAACTGACATTATTCAGCGGGCATGAAGAACGGTTATGTCAGAGATAGACGATGATCTTTACGCACACCGTCCAAGTAGGACTGAGCTGAGTAAATTCCAGGAGTTCCAAAAACCACGACACGTGATTTTTCTATTCCTTTCCAGTCTATTAATCGGAGAGATGTGAAGCTACAAGCATTTGGCAGCTAAAGCATTGCACTTTATCTTAGCACATCATTGCTTTACTTACGACTAATTGCGGAACCCGTGGAAATTCCCCGTAGCCCATAATTTTTCTATTGTACTTGAAACACCATCTCACAAAGCCTTATTTTATCCACGATTTGTCAATTGATTTTGAGAACACCAAAGCAAAATTGCCGCCAATATGAAGTATTTCTGTCCTCGACAGCGAATCAGTACGACTCTGAGCAGCTTTACGGTCGTCGCAGGGCTCCTAGCACAATACTTGGACAGCTGAGAAAAGAAACACAACAGCGATATGGAATTGCATTCAGTTTCCGTTTAAAAATTTACGAGGATATCTTATTTGACACATTAGTCCTCCAATTTAGGCTATCCATGGCAAGCCTGTTGAAACAGGTTCTACTCTAGAAAAACCACTGAGCGGATATTCTGGAACATAACCACTGTCGAAAACATCAACTCTTGGTCGCGCAAGTGCTTCCGCATAGGCCGAGAAAAGGTTCAGTGGGAGGCTGCACAGGAACTGAGAAAGAGAAACGCTCATTGCGCACCTGCTACTAACAAAAATAAAGCCTTCCACTGCTAGCTGGTACTCTGGCACTGTATCGAATTAACGGCACTTCTGGGAAACGCGTTAGCTTCTACAGTACGTTACCTCTGACTATGCAAATAGAATTTTTATACTTAATTCTTCAAGATGAGTGTCTAACTTTGAAATATCAACATTAACTAAATGTATGGCTATGTTGCCAATATAAACAGCACTTGTAAAATAAATACTTAACCATTGGTTAAGTTTATCATACAAATTGCTTATTTATGAGTTTTTTATTGTTACCTCAGATTATGCAACAAGCTAATAAAAACGTCATAAAGATGAAATAAATACAAGTGAACAGAAATATTGTTATTAAACGTCCAAAACCAAGAAATTATAACCAAAACAATTAAAAAATCACTGAAATAAGTGTTCAGTAGTGGTAAACATAAGTTGATTTTGAACATGACAATCTCCATTTTTTGTGATTTTTAAGGCGATTATCAACAGACTTTGTCAGGTTTGATATTTCAGATGGTGGATTAGAATCTGCTGCTGTTTTTACTGCATTCCACAGGCTTACTTTGCTCGAAAACTGCCGACTACCTTCATAGACCTTCCTTTTGATCATTGCCCAGAGGTTCTCAATGGGATTTAAATCGGGGCTATTCGCTTGGCAGGCCATAATCTTTCTTGATTTGAATCCTCCACCCGCAACCCAGTCAGCAGTGTATCGTGCTCGGTGTGAAGGAGCGCTATCGTGCTGAAATACCAATTTGGATTTGCGTGCGACAGTCTGCTCATCAAGCCATGGAATCAAGTTGGCTTCAAAAAACTGGCAGTACCTTTCTGCATTCAGTTTAACTCCTTCTGCCACTTCAAATGGACCAATAAGGGTGTCACCTACTATCCCGGCCCAAAACACTCTACCTCCACCACCTTGTTGACGCTTAAGCCGTGTCTGTTGAGGTCGGTCATGGAGGACCCATCCACACACCCATCCATCTGGACCGTCATGAGTGGCTCTGCATTCGTCAGTAAATATGACATTGGAGAAATCAGTTTTCATGTTCTCCTCAGCCCATTGGACCCTATTTTCTTTATGAGCTTTTGCTAGAAGTGGTCGTTTAATTGACTTTTTTTTAGTTTCCCTAGCTTCTGCAGAACCTCACATCTTATGTTTCTGCTTAGTATTGGGGCTTCAGCGTCTACAAATATCGCCTTACTTGTAGAAAGTTGTTTTCTAGCGATAGAAACCTTCAAATGTCGCATATCCCGAGCAGTCAATTTCCTCGTAGAGGCTCTATCCGGAGTTTTTCTGTTGACTTTACCTTCAATTGCGTAAGTCCTAATTGTTCGGTGATCACGCTGTAATTCTTTGGAAACTTCGAGTGTTGTCTTACCAGAAGCCAATAACGAGGTCACTTTGATCTTTTCTTCACTTTTTAAACCGCATTTCTTGTCCATGTTGACTAGAGAGGAATGTTGCATGATCTGGGGAAACAGCAGAACTCCGTGAGATAAGCAAATATTGCCAAATCGTGGGAAATTGTTCCGTTTTCTTTTTCTCTAGTTGTTTTAATAGTTACAACATACTTGTGCACTAACTTACTATTCACATTTTAAATGTCTGACACTTATCTTGAATAACAAGTAAAAAAACTGTATTTGCCTAATCAAAGGTAACGCACTGTACATTACATAATATTATTATGGATATCAAATCACCGATGTTATCGGTAATATTTAGATGGAATAAATAGTTGGAAGCAATACAGTATAAAGAAAAACATAAGATACAGATTTGCACGGTTTCATAAATAGCTTTTGATATATATGTTCACTTGGACAGAGTCTTTGATTCATGGCAATAGTGAACAAGTTAAACGGCGTTTCTGAGATAGTAACCTTGTTTGCGCATATTAAGATTGCTTGAACGATTATCTGGAGTACACTGTCAGTGAAACTTGATACGGCCACTGAATTGGAGCTCTGTAAGCTCTTGTCAGACATACAAATTGGAATTCTTGAATCTGGGTGTCGCGTATTCAGCACCCGTTGCAAAAGAGTTAGGATAGATGTTCCGGGAAGGAATGACAATATCCTCTAGCTTCACACAGGTAGGTAGGTAGCTATAGATAATTTGCTCCCTAAATCAGCACTAAGCTGTTCTAAGAGAGGAAAAGGAAGGAACGTATAGCATGTTGATAAACACGTGGAACCCATATGCGAAAGTGTTCCCACACGGGATAAACGCGCATGGGAACAGCAACTCGGAAAAAACGAGGAAGAGCAGAGGAGAGTAAGACCAGCAAAGTGGGCGCGAAAGACAGGCGTCCCGAAAGCCTAGACTAAGGTAATCTACAGCCCCCCCTCCCCCTCCTAGGAGCGCTGCTCCCTTTAATTAACATTAGATGGGCGAATCCTAAAATGGCAGGAGCTTCACACAGATACCAGAGTGGAGTACAACACGTGGAGGGACGCAGGTAGGCCGTGCACAGGTCACATCGCCTATGATACCAAAGAAGTAGACTGCGGCATCTGTAACGTTAGGCGCTCAAGTATAAGTGCGTAGACTTGGAAATGAAATTAGAGCACGAATGCTGCCTAGCAAGCTAGCACAAAAAATAAATTTACTGAGATCTGGAAGGAAATAAAAATCTGAAACCGAAAATTCGGTAAACCCATTATGTCGGTACTATGAATACTTCTACCTATGGTAATCATAAAGGCTACGTTGATGGCATTTTTGACACTTTGGCTTCTCTAACGGAGAATGCACCGTATCTGACGTAGAGGTGTGTCACGAGCTAAAAGAAAAAACAGGCTGAAGAATAACAAAGCGTCGTGCACTGATTACATCCCAGCTGAAGCCTATAAATATAGCCCAGAAAGGTTATTAAAGCTACTTAAAATTTTTATCACCGGGTGTAAAACTTTAAGGCACAGAAGTCAAAACACAAAAGAAATTTCAATTTATTTTAACTGCTCGAACATTCAACAACTGCAATTGCACCGCTGGGATGACTTTAACTTTTTAAAACTTTTTTATTCAAATCTAGTAAAATTTCTCTNATTAATCTATGGTGAACATTTAGGATTAACGAATTAACACCGTTCAAATTTCGCAGGCTAAACGCATAAATATCTAAATAGGTAGTACGCCAGAAAGCAATAGGCAGTACGCCAGAATAGCAATAATCAATATGCCGGAATAGCAATAATCAATATGCCGGAATAGCAATAATCAATATGCCGGAATAGCAATAATCTCGAAATGCTGAAGGTAATGATCTTAAAGTGAAATTAGTAATAAATTGCTAGCCGGCACCTAAATTTCAAGTTAAGTGCTTAAATCTCAATAGGCAATACGCCAGAAAGCAATAGGCATCAAAATATTGTAGGCAATAATCTTAAGTGGAAATGAGTAATAAATTGTTTGCCTATGCCTGAACTTCAAACACGATCGAAAT
>LQNS02278150.1:2753416-2774959 GCA_001587735.2 Parhyale hawaiensis
ACACAAGCTGCTGCGGAAAGGCGTGCCTCACCAGCAGGGCGCGAAGACTGCAGTAGATATCAGACTCGCCCGGAAATCCATGCCAGCAATGACAGCACTCGAAATTTTTATTAGGACGGCGGCGCAGCGAAAAAAAATATGGCACAGCTAAATATTTTTCCTCGGATCTAACCGCGGGCGGGACAGAAACCTGGAACGGACTGCACGTAATTCCACGGATTCGACTCCTTCTGTAGCTCGCAACGGGTTCTACTGAGAACCGTGCTGGCGTGGACAGCGTCACCGGTGTCTACGCTCGGCCGGTTGGAGCTGGAGGCGATAGAAGTCAGCCATGAATGTTTTTTCTAGCGATTCTTCGTAGAAGAATATTGGACGTCTAGGGGTAGACGCTGCGTTTGGGTCTTTATTGCCCGTCCTTTGAAGCTCTGGAGTAGAGTTTTCATAATAATAGTGAACGAAATGTACCCTAGACTTTGATTTGAACCACACATGGAGTTGTAATGGTGCACGCAAGTAGTCTAGTACGTTGCGTCCTCGCTGGTGTCATGCTTGCAATGTAGCATTAGTGGTCTACTTGGCCTAAAGCCTTGTTCGCACTTGGGATAGTATTTAGTCATGTAGAAAGTACCTAGTTAAGTGCCGCACAGTAAGATTTTAGTCAAGTTGATTAGTCAGTTACTAATCTATTGGACTAATAATTACTCAATTCATTCTGTTCTATCTTTCAGGTAAGTCAGCAGGGAGTAGTTTCTCATTACGGAGAAGCCACTACTGCACTGTACACACTTCAAATCTAATATAGTGTGAACGAGTTTTGGTAAGTAGTTAGTCAAGTGGCAAGTAGCTACTTACCACTGGACTAAATACTATCCCAAGTGTGAACAAGACTTTAGACTGTGACTAAACTTTAAACGTACATTGGCAGCCCAAGAAGGGCTTCTTGTCTTAAGTTGTGATAATAAACATTGTGATCATCTAATGGCAGTGAAACTTTTCTCGCAAATTTTTGTCCATGGTTAGCCTCTTACCACGCTAGCTTTAGTCTCTTTAGACACAACATGAAGCTACACGAGAGTGCAAAGGAAAGGACATATTGTAATATGTTCAAAAAAAGGAGAGCCCGAACCCGCGACCCTACACAAGGTAACAGAAATTTGGGAATATGTCAAGAAATAAGAAGAAAGTAAAATTGGCACAATAAAAAACGCATTGTGGGATTTCAGTGAAGGCTTGTAGAATATAACCTATGGAATCCACGCGGGAGCGCGGCTCCCTACAGCAACGGATGGACAACCCTAACCCACTATGCATTCTGTCCAGATCTTCGACAGTATTATTACTGGTATTCACATAGTTATAAATGTTAATGAGCTAACTAATTCAACGTTAGGGCCTATCCTATGCCCCTTGGTGAGATTTTTCAAGTGGTAAGATGGCTGCATAGCTCGTTGTCGTGATGTCGGCCGTTCTATTCTGAAGCCAATAAGGAAGTCTTCCTGCGCAGCGAAGCAGAGTCAGCATCTCTCCCGTTTAAAGCCCGCTGGAACGGGAACTGGAGTACTAGTGGCATTTCCAACAGTTTGACAGTGGGGAGGGTACAGCTGTCAAGAGCCTTCCGTCTAAGGCGTCATAGTTCAGATAATCTGTGGTCGACTGCAGCCGTACATTCTCTTAAACCTAGGTGGACTTATCTGCACGTTTCTCAGTTTGGGTATGCGGCCACGGCGACTTTACGTGTGTATGTTTACGCAATGCCAGTTGAAATGACATTACTATGCATAATCATCTACTTTCTCAAGCCAAACAAGGAAAACTTTCACCACAATATTCAGAGTGCGGGTGCGGTACCGACTTTGTGACACACGACAAACGTAAATTTGTGTTCGTTCTTTAGAAAGCAAGGAGAAACTTCAAGATATCCCAGCGGTCGTGCGGGTAAAAATGAGGCAGAAAAATCTGCTTGCCGAGCCAGCCGTGAATAATTTTCGTACTTAGTGTACCCTATACGAGTGAGATTCGCGTGAACAAGTTTTAAACATGTCAATCTTTCGCCCAAATTTGAAATACATAATTTCTGCAAAGTATATCACCTATATCTGCAAGGTAAACAGTCATAATGAATGCCAAAATTGCTTGCGAAACAAGTCAGAATAAATTTCGGTAGAGTTTCATGTGTAGAAATGCAGCACATATAGTTAAATGGCAGCTAAAACACATATGACTTTCAAGCCAGCAATTAATAACTTCATTGAGTATGTTTCTGCAGTCGTACTTATGTGGTTTACAGTGCAGCCAATATCCCCGGCCACAGATTTAGGTGCCGGCAATTCTTATGAAAGCTAATGAACTTATTGAACTTGAGAAAAATAGCTCTCAGGTGCTGTAGCAGTGTAAATTCACACGTTCTCATTTACTGCACAATTCAAAAAAAGGAAACTAGTCATTCGTAAATACCACACAGCCATCAGCTAGCGTTCAGGGAAAGCACATATAGGTAATCAATAACCGATAGAAAGATGTCACTATAATGGGAAAATATACACTGGCATTGGTCGGCCAAAGGCCGCCTAGCAAACGGAGTGGCGGTGTTTCACCCCACATGCAGTCATGCGGGTCTCTTAATAATGGCAACAAAATCCCAACCAGAGTTTTTAGCAGCCCCGGAAACTGTTTACGATTTTAGCTGCTGAAGTGACCAAGAAGTTTGCTTGGGCTGGGACGTCAAGTGACCTCTTCACAATTAAAGCCAAATTAAAATACCGACGGCCCGGGGGACGCCGCGTGTCCCGGGGGGTCAACCGAACCCCATGAGGATCAGGGCACGGAACTGCCCCATGTCGCCAATGGCGGTCTACAGAGCGA
This sequence comes from Parhyale hawaiensis, assembly GCA_001587735.2. Lineage (NCBI taxonomy): Eukaryota > Metazoa > Arthropoda > Malacostraca > Amphipoda > Hyalidae > Parhyale > Parhyale hawaiensis. The sequence goes on from LQNS02278150.1 coordinate 2,756,279, forward strand.
ATGTCCAGACATTGGTCGAGCACTAGACACTGCCCCTGACCGAGTGGGCAACTAAAACCTATCTTAAATGAATTTTTGGTATTTTTTTTTACTATTATTCCACTCGAATTCACTATTAGGGTTGACATATGTAGCTAAAATAATGCATTCTAAGACTTTTCACGAATAGCGTTTTCGTCGGAATGCTTAGATAGTTTTCAAGACATTTGTCTTTGAAGTTCCCATTTTTTTTTTCTATCAGAAAATATAACCGTCGTTATTATAGGCTTGCAAGCGAGCCCATACCAACCTAAGCTAGGTTAGGTTAGTTTACATCCCATAGAAAAACAATCGGAAATTTAAAGTAAAATATTTCGAAAACTAAGCATTTCCGACGAAAACATTCCTAAAATGGGTCCTAGAATGCCATTGTTTATCTAAATATGCCCACAAAAAACTAGATTTGAGTGGGAGTAGTAGTAAAAATCTACCGAATTTTCTTTCGCTGTTATTCCAAAATTCAGAGAGACGTTTATTTTTCTGAAATAAAAGTACAGCCGAGCCATATCTAGGAAACAGTTGGCCACAGAGCTATGTATATATGTATTCATGATGAATTGAAAGAAAAAATTGGAGTTTAATTTTTCTGAAATCTCCGAGCTCCATTTAATTTATCTCCAATGAATAATGACAAAGATTGTGTGGGCCGTGACATACAAGCAAACCAGCAACAAACGGGCAAGATTATCAGAGTTCTATAATTATGCTAGTCGACCGCGATTTTTAGGGTCACCATCACCATATCCTTTGCTTTTCAAAAGAATATTCAACACTGTGCCTGCAAGCAGGGATAAGTATATGACGTAGTCCAGTTGTATTTCCCGTATCACCTTGACGTTTAACGTATACGTTTATGCAGCTGAGCTCAAGCCACCTCCCCCCCCCCACCATTGATCCCCCCCTCCCCTCCCATGAACATAGTGTCGTTAAGTCTTCAACGCTCGAAATTCTTCATATTTTATAGCGACTGTTGATAGTCCTTTTAGCCTTGAAAACCGTACACCTATAATATTCTTCAATCGTCTTTCCAAACTACCGCCAAGAATCTGTCCACACTATGGCGACTTCGCTGATCGCTGCGACTTTTCGTCGTCAAATCGCAGCTTTGAGCGTTTTCGCGACTGTACAACTTGCTGGATATTTTCGTGCAATTTAGTCTGCGAACAAAGCAGGCTCACCCTAAAGTATTCTGTTCTTTTCACGCTATACGAATAAATTAGGCGTTACATGAGGTTTTCCTGCTTCTTTAGAGACATTTTAAAAGCCTTAAGCTTCTCACTAGGGTGCCACGGCTCTTGGTGATGTGATTGACTGCAGCCGTACACTCATCGAGCACGAACAGGTGCACGTGGGTGTTCCAGTAGAGGGTACGGTCAAGTTGACTTTGCCTTTACTAGCCATGTCGGCAAAGGTAATATTGTCTACTTTCAAAGAGGGGTAAAATAATCGCCAAAACTAATCTAGCTTTACTCAATGTAAAATGAAAAAGAATTGGATAACTGACACTAAAAGAGATAAAACGTAGAGCTGGTGACGAAACTGGGACGAAAATACAATCGCATAAACTAAACCAATACTAAAACTATCTCGCAAATTTAACCACCCCAATGAACCAATACCATTATAAACAATTTCTGCACTAGGTAAAACTTAAGCGTTCGATAAAAAGGCAAAGCAAAAATTTCAACGTCAAATTTTAGACTAGCACTATCATTACAAGTGACCATAACAGCTGAGATACAAATGATAACATTAAAACACAAGAGGAAGTAGCGGTAAATTGTTAATTAGGGCGTTAGGATAAATTTAGAAAAATAAAAACAGAGTAGAATTGTTTGTATTAGAGCGTAACCGAGAGCAGCAGAGCCGAAATATCTACCGCTGTTTCGCAAGATACAGCTGTGCCGCAAGATCTACCGCTGCTTCGCAAGATCCACCGCTGCTTCGCAAGATCTACCGCTGTGCCGCAATATCTACCGCTGGCTGTGCCGCAATATCTACCGCTGGCTGTGCCGCAAGAACTACCGCTGTGCCGCAATAACTACCGCTGGCTGTCCCGCAAGATCTACCGCTGGCTGTGCTGCAAGATCTACCGCTGGCTATGCGGCAAAATCTACCGCTGGCTGTGTAGCAAGATCTACCGCTGGCTGTGCCGCAAGATCTACCGCTGCTTCCCAAGATCTATCGCTGGCTGTGCCGCAAGATCTACCGCTGCTTCCCAAGATCTACCGCTGGCTATGCAGCAAGATCTACCGCTGGCTGTGCCGCAAGATCTGCCGCTGGCTGTGCCGCAATATCTACTACGGGCTATGCCGCAAGATCTACCGCTGCTTCCCAAGATCTACCGCTGTGCGGCAACATCTCCCACCTTGCAGCCCCGAGCAGCAAGTCATAAAGCAAGGACAAATTGGCCCGTAGGAGCGACACGGTCTGCTGACCGTAAATGAAAGCCGTTCATACGATTAATATCGTGCTGGTTAATTGGTAGCGATATCCTTTGTTTTATGGGCGGTCCGAACACTACAGTGGATGTAAGTCCTTGCAGATAGAACAGTTTACTTGATACTGCAAAGTGTCAATGAATGAACAGCTACAGCAGCAGTCAAGGAAAAGGTCCACCAACTAAGTAACCCTTTAATGCCTGAATTAAATCGCACTTTCCGTAAGAACAGAACTAAGGGTATCTGAATTGTCGCTAGATTACTCATGGGCAAGGGCTCCTTTCTGCCTATGTATCTGACAGAATATTCATTTTTAAACTATAGACTCGTAGCTGCTCTACCCACCTGTATAGTTGGTATACAGGATAAATAAAGACTTAGAATAAACGGTTATATGAAATAATTCAAGCATTATCTCAAAGAAACTAAGTGTACGCCTGAGTGCTTAAAACAAGTTGCGACTTCACTTTTGAAATGAGAAAAAATATATATTATTTTACAATTAACACTGTTCCAACTTAAAATTGCGCTCGAAAAAGTGTACCTTGAACTGCAATTGGTTGACGCAAAAGGAAAAACTTTCATATATAATTGGCAAAGCACTATGAAAATATTTCCTCGAATGTGGCGCCGGACATTAATGTGTGCGGAACTGCAATGTACTTCTCATGGAGGAAGTTGGTATTGCACACACATGGTATGAACTGTAGTTATGAGGACAAAAATTGTCAAGTTATATAATTTTTGGTGATATCACGACGGGGTCCGGATTTAAACGTGGGTATAGGTTTTCCAAACCTCATCCGATAGTATACATATATATACCCGATGTGCTCTTATATCAACAGAATAAAGATTATATACAGATATATACTTATAGATGGGGGTTTAGGATGACAATTTTTTCCAGTAGCCTACTAAAATGCCGTTTGGCTGACAAAATTTTCGGTAGCTTATTGAACTGCCCCCTGTAGTCCTAGTAGGGCCAGTCAAAGATTGACGCTAAGTAAGGCCAGTCAAAGATTGTTGCTACGTAACGAATAGCTAACCAACAATGAGCTTTTACGACGCCAACCTTGTGGTTAGGAAGGCAAGGACTGGTTCTCCAAATGTTCAAAATACGGTAAAACACTCAAATAACCCTAGAAAACAGTATACGAGACGAACCAGTCCATGCCTTCCTAACCACAAGGTTCTCGGGGTAGGAGCTCATTGTGGAAGGGCTTCTGTACTAGGGTGGTGGAAGGTGGTGGAGGTGGATAGCAGAATCTAAGCGGGCGTTTAATATCGAGAAGAGGGAGGAAGTGCCCCGTGGAGTTTTCCAAGATAGTTAAATACTGTTAATTAGTACCGTAGATTTTTTTTTATAAAAGGCCTTCTGAGTGGATTTTGAAAGATGTCGTTTTATCGCAATTATAAGAATATGTATATTTGTGTGTATTTAATGAACTTGATTGCGTCTGTATACTAATAGCTTAGCAAGCTCCAGGACGTCATCCACTAATGTCACTTTTGGAATGACACTAGTTACCGAGTTAGATTCAGTTAGAAATCTGAGCCTCCAATTCTGCTCAGAGACGACGTCACAAACGAGGAAATCAAGGACATACAGTGTGTCGATCGACACGATGAACCCATGCACGAGGGTGTCCCCACGCAAGATCAAAGTGCATGAGAACTGCGAATCGGGAAAAAAGAAAAAAAAAATGTAAGATCAGTATGAAATCTGCAGGAAACAAAGTGGGCAGGAAACACACGTCCCGATCGAATGCCTAGCTGATGGCTAAGGTAACCTACACAAGCCCCTTGGGGTAATCACTTGTCGAAGGCCAAAGAATTCGTTTTTGATTCATTCAAGAAGAAGTTGTTGAGGGCCATTAATTGCATTGTATTTTATCGACAGTAGATCTCGCGCATATCAGCTGAAATTCAATCGCAAAACAGGCTCGTTTTTGTACCACAAACATGAACATGAATTGCTTCAACACGGTTGCTTTCGTAACATTGACTGTTGTAAATTTAGCCTTGCAGACGTCAAAAAGCGACGCTAAAAATTGCCTGACAAATTTCTAAGAGCACTGTTTGACAGTGGGAGAAAAAGTAATTGATGTTATTCAAGAGAAGATTCTGTTGCACCTGCAGCATCAACCAGATAAGTCGTTAAAGAAAATTTGCCGCTGATTCACACTTCGAATGGCTTTTATAATTCTATTGGGTTAAAGGAGTGAATTAACAGAAAACAAAGTCAGAAAATTTAAAATCGGTCCGATCATGATAGTCAACATTAGCCAAAAGAATTTGAAAAGAAAATAATAACTTCGTTAATTAACAATTAATGGATCAACGGTTTAGTGTTTGGGACTGGGAAGCATCATGCAATTTAGTTACTCTGTTTCGGCTAGTAAAGCATTGTGCTCTAGTCATAAAATTTCGATGCAGAGAAGGGCTGCAACAAATACAGGTAAGACCATGGAGACAGTAGATGAAATTTATACTAAGTCGTGATAACAATTCTCTAGAATAGCTTACTTTGTTCAATGATCATCTAGTTCCCTTTCCATTTGCTCCCACCCAGTCAGCCGCCATCATGGAGTGGCAAAATGAAACACTTACCGAAACCCATTTCTATCCATATTGTGGATACAAGTTTCTGGAAGTTTTCCGACTTCAATAAATTAATGATAATGAAGTAACATAGGCCACGAACACTCTACTCGCAATAGGAATTGAAGCAACCTATTGTTATGAACAGAAGCAAAAATGTTACCGAAAACAGCAATTACCGACCTATCGCGCTTGCGACTGCATCTTCTAAGCTGTTCGAGTTGTTACTTTTGGAGAAAATGAGCTTTGCTCTAGGTACGGCTGACAATCAGTTTGGTTTTAAGGCAATGCATGGAACAGAGGTTGCTATTTTTGCTTTGAAGCAGACAGTAGCGCACTACATCTCAAACGGCTCATGCGTGTATGCATGTTTCTTGGATGCGAAGAAAGCATTTGATAGGGTGAATCAGTGGACGCTTTTCAAAAAGCTCTTAGACAAAAAGGCCCCGCGACCTATTATTGGCTTACTGAAATTCTGGTAGAGAAATCAAGAGTGCTGTGTACGGCGGGGAAAGTCATTCTCTGAGGGCTTCCATACTTCTAATTGAATCCGAAAGAGTGGGCACTTCTCCCCGTTGCTTTTCGTCATTTTTATTGATGACATTCATAGCCAGCTTAATGGCAGTGGAGTTGGTTGTTTCATGAGCCGTCGCTGCATTAATGCAATCAGTTACGCTGACGATATGGTGCTTCTTGCTCCTCATCACAGTTCTCCCCAAAAGCTAGCATCTATTTGTGGCGATGCAGCTCAAAAACTAGATATAGTGTATAACACGGATAAAACTGTGTATGTTGCTTCAACCTCAAAGCAGCAAGCAGTGCAGGATTAGGCATACACTGCTGAGCGGTGTGAAGGTAGCCTATGTAGACAGCTTATGTATCTGGGAGATCTCATTGATGACAAACTTGACGACAGCGCAGACATTGGGCGACAGGTAAGGCGCTTAAATGCAACGGGCAATCAGATATTACGGTAGTTTAATAGATGTTCTCAGAATGTCAAGATCCAACTGTTCAAAACTTATTTCTATCCCATATATGGCAGCACTCTTTGGGCCAAATTCACTAGACAGGCCGTCAGTAAGTTGAGTACAATGACATATTTCGGCGGTTGGTGGGTGTGCCCTGAAACACAGGGGCTAGTGATGTGTTTGCGTCGTATGACGTTTAGTGCCTCAATATTCTTGCTCAATATGCATATTGCCCGTAAATGAGAGTCGAAAACTCTGATACCTCGATGCTCCAGGGTATATGCCTGAACCCAAATTATCAGAGTTTGGTGCAACAGGCAGCGGTGGGTTAGAATACAGTATGTAAGCGATGACTTCCATGATCGGAATGATCTCTAGTTGATGTGCCTACTACCTGCTACTTCCTTAATTTTCCTTGTCGTTGCACGCAGACCGGAGCCCATCTATCTTCCCACACTGACTCCATACTGTATCTTTTCCCTTAGCCGCTTGAGGCTTTGAAGATGCGTTACGCGGGGTACGGTAGGACCATGTGTGGGCCTGTGTGTATAATAGTAACTGGGGTCTGGATGAAATTTGTGCTATAATCATTGTCGCAGGCCCCTTGGCCAGATTAGCTATCATGAAACAGTGTCTCTGGATCACACAGTGGAGGTGTAAGCTTGAGTCGCTGGCAAAATCACTGGTCTGCGCAATAGCAGCAAACTGTAATTACTTCCTTTGCTAATATTTATGCCTATGTGTGAGAACGAGCTGTTTAATGTCATTCGTGTCGGTGCGGGAAGGCCGAGGGTACCCATGTATTTTCCTTGTGCGTGGCCACCAATTGTTGTGACAGCCTAAGCACTAGTTTGAACTTTGTTTAGTGTGTACTTGTAAATCTATTTGTGAACCTACTGTGTTCTTAATAACAGCTTTTATTATTATCGAAGGAATTTCACAACCCAAAAATTGATTGGTTGATCGATGTTTAGCTCTACGCTCTAGCGCCGGGTGGGATCCCGCAATCTAAGGCTGAGAGGACTTTGCGAATGATGTGCGCTATCCCAAGTAGAGCGCTTTTCTGGAGGGTTCCTGGGTGGAAATGGCCGCACTTCAGCTCTGGCAGGGCAGTCTTGAGATTCTTGGACATTGCCCCAAGAGCTCCTATGACCACTCGAACGACGTCCACCTTCATCTACCACAGTCTCTGGAGTTCGATGGCAAGGTCACGGTACTTTTCGTTCTTCTCCGCTTCCTTGTCCACGATTCTGGAGTCGAAGGGGATTGAAAAGTCGATCGGTTTGGCCGACTTCTCCTGTTTGTCTTTTACGACGATGTCCGGTCGGTTGGCGTGAAGTACTCTGTCGGTTTCCATCCTCTTGTCGCAGTAGATCTCCACGGCTTCGCTTTCAACCACGGGCGCGGGTTCGTGCTCGTACCCCCTCTCACTGACCGGGAAGTTATGGATCCGCAGGAGCGTCCAGTGCAGGTGTCGGGCAACTTTATCGTGCCTGCGTTTGTACTCTTTGTGCGCCGGCACTCCGCATTCGCTTATGACGTGGTTGATGGTTTAATCCGAGCACCTGCAAATTCTACAGGTACTAGGGACGTTTCTTTTGTCTTTCTCGTTTTGGATATACCTGGCTCTGAGGGCTTGCTCTTGAGCTGCCAGGATGGTGCTATTATTATTATTATTATAAAGATCTAACTTTAAGGGAGCAACACACAACACTCGAATGATTATATAAACCAGTGCACAGATGTAGCACGTCAGACTTGAAGTACACGAATAAAGACTTTCTTTAAATAGAACGCAACGGGAGCAACACGTGATGCTTCTATTACTTTTATTATTATACGACAATAAACTCAACTCTACGGAAACAACGCACCAGACTTTAATTACTCGCATTGAGACACTAAACAGAACTCTACGGAAGCAACACGCCAGAGTCTAATTACTAGCATTAGGACTCAAAACATAACCCTACGGAAGCAACACGCCAGAGTCTAATTACTCGCATAAAGAATCTAAACAGAACTCTACGGAAACAACAATCCAGAGTCTAATTACTCGTATTAAGACTCTAAACAGAACTCTACGGAAACAACAATCCAGAGTCTAATTACTCGCAGTAAGACTCTAAACACTTGGCGCGCTCTCAGAAGTAATCCTGCACAACAGAAGCTCAAAGAGTCTATCATTGCCAGCTCTAGCCAATTAAAGTGTCAGCTTTGACCTAATCCTTCTTGATCCGAGACTCTTATTTCAATTTTCTTCGCGATCAACGGCAGTAGCCACTGATGAACTTATAACGCTGGCTTTTAAATGTAGATTAAACATCGACAGCAAGCTTGCAAGACCTAGAAGCAAGAGCTCCAAATAATATTTAACAGTTAAGCACATAAAAATAAGCGTTATGCGCAAATTTTTAAAGCTTCCGTAAAAGAACAGAAATCTTCTTGTGTATATTCTGAACTCCGTAGTGTATTTGCTTGAAAAAATAATAACAATAATATTTTTCTAAGCTTTCCTAACAGATATAAATCCGCTTTGAGTGCTGATAACAGCTCTTCAATTAATCCAATGTATTTTGTGAGTTATTTTTCCTCTTATTAAGAAAAGATATTGTACCCAGCCTTCGCAAAAATTTGTGACGATACTTCCTTTCACTGGTCTTAATTTCCTTAGATGCGCTGATGAAAGATACACCGCAAGTGCCAATAGGAAAGAAAATAAGAGAACAGCGTTCTCTGCTTCAATTCGCGACATAGTACAGTCTTTCCTTCCTTAGTGACATGTGAAAAAACAAAAATTAAATAATTTCCAGTGCCGTCAATCATCACTCACAATATAAAATTTTAGCTGTGTATCTTTGATGCGCAGTATAACTTCAGTCAAGTATTTTCACTCGGGTGAAAAACTCGGTATCGTTAAAGGAAGAAATGTGGTTTGAAAAATATTTCTGCGCAGAAATCCTCGTGTTCGTCCCTTGTCTTTGTAGTTTGACCAAGCATGAGTACTTTTGCCCCCTTTGCTTCGCTACTCATCTGCTCAATTTGTGCATCCTGAATCCAGAGCAAATAAAGTTTTCAAGTGGGAAGAAAGTAAAAAATCAGGTTTGTTAAAGAGGTATTGAGAAGCTGTAGATGTTCGTATTGCGTTGATTTTCAACTCGGCAAATTAAGAAGTGTTCGCACTTTTGATGCCTCCATGCTTTCGCCATCATCTGCAACCCGGTTCAAATCTTGTTTGTCGGTTTCCTACAGACCGTGTCAGGAATGCCCTTATCTCCAGCTTGGTAAATTTTCGCCTGTTGGTTTTCAACTTAGAGTAGCAAGATGGCTACAAGCTCCAGCCTGGCCTAATTTACATATGTTTTCTTCTAAGTTTCGCAAAAATAGATAAACACGTAAATAAATACATAAACACAACTAGCGAGAGACGTGGAGGATTCACGAAAACGAAATGTACTCTTAATCCCAGGTGTAGGAAACTTTACGCTCGGCTAGTATAATCTAACTTACTATAACCTAACATTTTGGCTTAACTTACAGTTTCTACTGAGCCTCGTCTAGCTCAACGTATCTCATCAAATCTAAATGCGAGCTCACAAGTCCTTCATCTCAACGCGTTCGCTTACACACTAGTCCGAACGTGTTACTGTGCCCTAGAAATGCAGAAAAGTGCCCTGCTTTCTAAGTCTGACTGTGTTTCACACCGAAGCCATATCCGTAACAACCCCAAGACAGGTCGTCTACTCCAATGCATATGACCTATGCCAACACCCCAGCCTAACCTATTGCACCTTCTCTATCCAACGCAATCTAACTCGACAACAGGGTTTCATTAGCTAAACACAGAAACCCACACTCACAGTTAAAAGCTATTGAAACTTAAAAATTATATTTGTTTCAAAATGAAGAAGCGTATTCAGTATGTCGTCTTATCTAGCAATCTTAATCTTTCCTAGCGTGATTGATGAAAACGAAAATTCAGATCTGTCTCAAGGCAACATTTGTGGTCAGTAATTATCTATTTTGTCACCCCACTACGCAGCAGTACTTTAAAAAAGCATTGGTATCACTCGCATGATTCAAAGCCTTCACTATTATAAAATTGCATCTTCGCACTCCTACTTCAGTAGATCCTGTAAAGGTCTCGCCTGCGATGCTGTGACAATTTATCTTCCTGTGGAGCGAAAAAAGCGGGGGTTTTCGTTGAAGTTGCTATTTTCGGCTGTAATTCCATAAAGGCGCGACCCACTGGTATAATAATACGCAATGCAAATGCCGAAACACGAAAACCTCCGCAAAATTATGACAAACATAAGTTAAACATACTCCTTACTCCACACCCGCACTTCAAATCTATTCGCTTCCATCCAGCGCTGCGTTAAATTTAGCGAGAGAACATGGATATCGTACAGTAAAAGAGGGAGAAAATGCCTTCACTGACCCTTACATACCAGATATATTTAAGCCTCTATATATATATCTAGGCCGCTGTCATATGCGACCACAAAGAATTCGCTTCCGCAATCAATCGGCGATTGATTTTGGTAACGATCTTCCTACATAAAGAATTATTGCATCCGACGTAGCGACATTATGCAATTGAGTAGCTTAAGCTTCTGTTTCCACAACAGAAGCGATCCCGCAGAAGAAGAAGAACAAAGGGACACACAGTATGACGATGGCAACGTGGAGCCCACACACGAGGGTGTTCCCACACAGGGCCAACTATCGTGATATCAGCCAGTCGATAAAGAAGAGGAATAACAGAAGAAGCTAGAGCACTCTTGAGAGCGCATACATCCGCCAAGTATGGTAACGGTAACGAAAGATTTAAATTGGCTCTGAAACCATGATTTCTTTTCTATCAATTCCAAAATCTAATCAGTTGTGCCTTTTAATAGTATTAACGGTTTCTGCAATTTTTTTGAAGATCCTTTTATAACTGTTTGAGTTATGCTGCTAACAAACATTATGACAAACATAAGTCAAACATACAAACGAACCAACCGATCTGCACCAGAAATTTAATTATTTATATCTTATAACATTACCAACCAATCCTGCAAATTTCATAAAGAGCCATCGAAAAGTTTTCAAGTTATTGCGTAACAAACATAATGACAAACACAACTCAAACAAAGAAACGAATCAACCGATCTGCACCAAAACTTAATCATTCATGTCTTTTAACATTACTGACAATTAGTGTAAGTTTCATTAAGATTCACTCAAAACTTTTTGAGTTATTGCACTAACAAACATAAACTCAAACACAGCAACAAACATACAAACGAACAAACAGATCATTGCAAAAGCTTGGTCATTTACTCCTTGTGTTATGTCAAACAATTCATGTAACTTTCATAAAAATTTATCCACAACTTTTTGAGTTGCAGCATTGAAAAAATGAGGCAGACAAACAACCAAAAAACGGGTGGACGGATCGTAGCCAAAAGTTAATCACATATTCCTCCTAATATACCTAACAATCCCTCTAAATTTCGTCAAAATCTGTCCATAACTTCTTGATTTATCTTAGTGACAGACAGAAAGAAAGACAGACAAAGATACAGACAAACCCGACGAAAACATAACCTCCTTGGCGGAGGTAATTAATATCAGTAGAAATTACGAAAGAAGTCCCAGCTAAGTTGAAGGCAGCCTACAGTGTTTCCTGGGGTCGCTGCTCCCTTATATATGTAGAATAGGTGAACCCAACTAGCCTCACTCCATGGCTTACGGCACATCGTATGTCCCCTTAAGGATTTCAACTACAGCCTCAACATTCCTTAAGTAGTAATAAAGATGAGTGCTACCAGTAGTGCCTTTTCCTGCCCCAAAAGCGTTACAATCAACTATTTACTACTCGCAGTAAATTCTGGAAAGAAGTACCGTACAAAGAAACGGTGATTAATATACAAGTCCTGCCAGGTGTCGATAAGCGACAGAAAAGAATATATTTCTAGCAACGCCCAAACATTGCCTGATCCCTGGCTTAGCTTAGAGAAGATCGAAAGGAGAGCAAAGGAACAGAGAAGAGTATGCTACGAACAAGGAGCCTCGCATGAAATACGCCTGTATCAAATCAAGCAAAAACGCCTGGAAGCTTGTGTCTTCTGCCTTTCGTCGTTTCAAGCACCAAGACTATGGTAAGCTAAGTACTGTACCACTGCACTTTGAAACTAAGAGCCACTTTGCTTCGGACGGACCATGGATTTCACACTGTGCTCAGTTTGTCAACTTCTTAACTTGAGGGCCGAGTTTCTTTCTATCGAGTCGTCATCCAGGAGCACAGGAGAGAGAACACGACAGAAGTCATAATCCAACACCAATATGTTTAACATTTGCTCACATCATTCGTGTCTCCCTTAAAGAAAAAGGTATACAGCTAAATATCAGATAAATTTTCTTCGAATTGTAGCTTGCAGGAGTTGGACCTCACGGGTGGAAATTTCCAAGTTCATAGAGATCGAATTTTCACAGATGCAGGAGTAATACAATGTGGACATCATCTATAAGTCCCAGACATGGTGGTATCAACATTCACTGCTCAGACCAGGTAGCAGCAGATAGCCTAATAGGATCCTTATCCTTTTTACTGAATGCACTATTTGCTCAGCCACTTTCAAATCGAAATAATAAACATATTTACAGCTTTTCTAAGTGTTTTCATGGAGTCTGGTTCTATAACTTTCTCCATACATTGAAACTGAATCTGCTCGCATTCAGGACGCGCCAATTCAGTAGATGATCAACGAAGTACAGGTGAAGCGATGACTTCTCGCTGGGCAGTAGTCACAGCAGATCATATGGGCTTCAAAGAGTTATTGTACACTCTGATACAGGTGTGTCTTCCATCCTGACTCCTAACTCTTTTCCCTTCACTCACTCAACTATGCTTACATTTTTCTTTCAACCAAATAATAAGCTCGGAACAGCCGAAAGCGAAGTAGAGACAAAAATCGATTCAAAACTTGGCTGGAGGTAGTTGGCATGATGTGCTATGCTCAACTCTATGCAATCAATGCTTCATACAGGAGGTACCTATAGTGCTTTCGTCTTGATTGCACAGATCAACATTTTTGCAATAACATTCCACGTAATAGAAATTTTACGAATTGTTGCTGAAAATATAGCTAAAATATTGAAGTTCAGAAAAGAGTAATTCTTCTTATTATGTTTTGCGTATACGATATGTCGCTACCGTCCACCTTTAGGGTACAAATGTTCAGCATCTTTACATACAGTGCCTAGACATAAGTATTTGCACAACTCTATTTTTAATGTATTTTAAAAAAAATTAGGGACTGCTTTAGGATAATTCATAGAGTATGTTTATATAACATATATATAATAGAATATTTAAACAGAACAGTCAAATGTGCACTTATAACAAGAAAATTTAACACAAGCAAAAGTAATGAGGGACAAAAGTATTTGACCAAAAAAAAAATTATGACATTAGTACTTGGTGGCGTGACCTTTATTGGCAATAACAGCATGGAGACGATTGCTATAGCTGGAAATCAACTTTTCATGTTCACTTGATGGTATTTTTTTCCATTCTTCCATCCAGACAACCTTTAAGCAATAAGGTTTTTGGGTTACCGTTTGTGGACACCAGATTTAAGACAACAGAAATTTTCTATTGGATTAAGGTCCGGTGATTGGCTAGGCCATGGAAGAATATTTATTTTCTTCTTTTGAAACCATTCTTTCGTTAAATTCGCAGTATGTTCGGGGTCGTTATCATGTTGGACCGTCCACCTGCGCCATCCGTTGAATTTTTTGGCACTTGAAAGCATCTTCTTCTTTAATATCTCCCTGTACATGAAACTATTCATCTTGCCATCAATGATATCAAGATCCCCAACACCATGGGCAGTAAAGCAACCCCACACTATGATGCTGCCCCCTCCATGCTTCACGGTGGGGCTGGTGTTCTTGAGGTCATAGGCAGTACCACGTTTCCTCCATACATGTCGAGCTTCGTTTCGGCCAAACAGTTCTATTTTAGTTTCGTCAGACCATATAACCCATAACCCCTTCCCAAAACTCATTGCCTTTGTTCAGGTGGTCTTTGGCGAATGTTAAGCGGCTCTTGACATGTTTTGCTGTAAGAAGAGGAGTTTTGCGAGGAGTGTAAAATGAATCCCAGTACGGTTCAATTGCCTAACAATAGTTTTCTTGCTGACTTGCAGTCCCTGAGACGCCAGTTCACTCTGAAGGTCAGCACGAGTTGTCATGGGGTCATCAGTCACCTTACGTAGCATGTAGCGCCGAGGACGATCCATGATCTTACGAGGAGCTCCAGCTCTTGGCAGGTTGGAGACAGACCCAGTCACTTGATGCTTGCGGACTATTGCTCCAACCGTTGAAAAAGGAACATTGACAAGTTCTGTTATTACTCTATAAGTTAATCCCTCACTACGAAATTGAATTATCCGTTTACGAGTAGCTTCATGGATTTTTTAAACTTTGGGCATCGTAGTGAGAGTGTGCGCGACGTCAACGATGTCTAGAGAGGTAATGACCGTAATGATTGCGCCGGCTGGGGTTTATTTACATTGCATTTGCTTCGAGACGTTTCGTGAACGTTCTAGAATAATTTCCAAACTAATTTATTCAAATTACACTATTAAATATCAAAGATTCAACATCATATTTATTTTGGTCAAAAACTTTTGTCCCTCATTACTTTTACTTGTGTTAAATTTTCTTGATATAAGTGCACATTTGACTGTTCTGTTAATATATTCTATTATATATATATGTTATATAAACTTCCTGTATTAATTATCGTAGAGCAGACCCTGAATTTTTAAAAATACATAAAAAATAGAGTTGTGCAAATACTTATGTCTAGGCACTGTAAATGTTATACCGGTTAATAGAAAAGAACAGAGTAACAATACTTTTGAGGAGCATGAAGACGTGATAGACTTCACATGGAACACACATTTATATGTTGAGAATAAAATTCATTTTAAAAATTTGAGGCTTCATCACATTATGCAGAAAAAATTACATCCGTTTCCAAATACCTTTGTGAGGCGTCAGTCATGAGAAGAGACGAGACTTAATATTTCACAGGACGTTTTTTATGACGAAACGTTCTCAATAGTCTCTTAAAGGTCTTTTCCCAGGCTCGTAAGCTGCATTTGCTGTAAGCTCTCCTTTGATAGTGGCCCACAGGCTCTTAATGAGATTCAAGTCTTGGCTATGTGGGAGCCATACCATCACCTTCTTACTTTAAGAATCAGCATGCTCAAACCAGTTCAGGCTGAGTCACACTACATAGTAACGTTCGATGCCGCCACAGCCCGTCGGCCAACAAACGACGCTGTTACTCCGACAACTGGCAGAGCTAGAGCGTGCGACGGCAGTATTCTGAAGGTTGTATTTTTGACGCCGCCGACGTGAAGATCCGATGAGCTTCGTTTTATGAAACGTCCGAATCAACTGCTTTTGAAAAATACCTTGGGCACAAGACGTTGTTGTTTGCATGTATAAACCCTTCGTCTGCCTCGAATAACGAAAAGGCAGCAAAAATGTTCGGAATATCTCACAATCTCGCAGTATAACACGTATCCCGTCACAGCCACTACGTCACAGCTTTTAACGCAGGTAAATACGATCATTTTACATACAGTGCAGGTATGAGTCCGCTACATGCTACAATGTAAAAAAAATATGGAATAATAATCAAGTCAGGTTGGCCAAACTACATTGTTGCAAGCAAAAGAAGTGCTTAAATATACAAATTCTCATTGTTTTCTTGATAAAAATTATTTTAAAACCATTCAGCGTCTGAGTTTCATAAAGCGAACAAAGCCTAATATTTTACTGAATGGTAAACGAAAGCAGTAAGATATCCGAAAAAAAAAGCACCAGTAAGATTATGAAAGGAAACAAAGGAGGCATCAAAGACAGATGTCCCGAAAGCCTAGCTAAGACTAAAGTAACCTATTGGTTCCCTGGGGCGCTGCTCTCCTAGACAGGATGGGTGAACTAAACCTAACCCTACGACTCATCCTATGCCCTCAGGGGCTATACATTATACAACCCTCCATCATGGCGTCAAAATCAGATGCAGGTAAACAAATCTTGGACTTTAAAATACTGTACTTTCATTTCGTTTTCGCTAAATTTCAACAGCACAATAACGAATAATGTGAAGCGCTCCCAAAGTTGGACCAAGTAAAACAACTCGATTTTAGGACTAAATTGCAAGTAGCCTATATAAAAAATTATTAAATTTAGATATGTTTTGTTTCATTGTTTCAGCATCAGTCTATTGTAGGTTACTTCTATATTATTCGTAGATAAGTTTCAGCTGCCCTTGACTCAACGCAATGCATAGAGAGAGAAAGTGGAAGGGATACATATTACGTCGATAGAAGTACTGAACCCAGCTACGGGGTGGGGTGATCCCGAGCTGGCTGAACTCACTTGAGCCGAGACCATCGAGAAGGAGACTCTATCTCGACGGCCTCGCTTGATCACAGTTACGTGGGGGAAAACAGAAAAGGAAGAACGCAGCCAAAACATCAATGGGAGGAATATTAATATGGAGAAAAAGAAGAATATAGCACCTGTTTCTGAAAACAGATAAAAATCGGCATCTATGCTACTGCTAAGATGTGAGGAACTTCAGACGTCTCAAATATGGTCGGTTTCAAATTTGGCAAAGCAAGAAGTGCGTTCACTTCTTGCCTTAATCTCTACTCGCCTTAGTTTCTGAAAAATTTCGAAATTGGCGTAATTTTATTTCAATTTTTTCTATCAGATTGTGACAGCAATTACATTATTACATACTGTTGTCTCGTAGCCTATGGCATACAATATAATACAACTGGCTATTAGATGACTACTTGTGGCCCGCTCCGTCCAGTAGATGAGATGATAAAATGATGGTGATTGGCAACCATGGTAGCAACGTATCTTGAGTGCTGCACAGTTGGGCTGAAGGTCCCGGGAACGATCCCCAAGCCTGGTGAGCGATCTTTGTACATGGCACTGGGTGCGCTGAATCAGCAAACTTGCTTAGTGTGTACAGCTACTGAGAGGGTACTTACCTTAGGGTAAGGTTAGGGCGGGTCGTTGGGCCTACCGCTAATGCGCCATCGTTCTTAGCGACCCGTGATCGGCTCCAGCTGTACGTACTCCTCTGGGGTCAGTTGGCTTCTACCTGCCGCACAACTCACTGCGTGCGGATTTTCCAGTGCAAAGTGCAATCAAAGTTAACTGTACTTTATTAGACATCAATAATTGTTAATATAATTATGCGAATGGCGAACCAATGCTATGGCAACCTTAGCCACAGCCTCCAGCGGGAGCAAAGGCATTTTCAACTTGTTTGAAATAGCCAACAGTCTCTGAAATATGAAATCCAAAAAAAAAAAAAAACCGCGCACGTTATTCCTATAACTTGGGTAACTGATCTAGTAAAAAAAATGTTTCAACATATTTCCACGTTTGTAAATGCAAGCACAACGTCTCCGGCAGATTTGATGGGAGGGTGCAAATGAAGAGGTTCTGTTGCTGCAGCGGAATGTCACTAAACTACATTTTAAATGCTCCCAAAGGAATTTTTCACACGTGCATCATCTACAAGCGTTCACAAGCCACGCTTACACGGCTTAGCTCTTGTCACATGACACGTTCTTTTTCCCTTCGCCTCCGTATCTTATCGGGAAATTTTTCCTATGTGAGATCTCCCCACTTGCACAGCGCGGGATGCGAAACTATGAAAAACAAATCAGTTCCAAAAACGCTTAATGCTCACACAATTGGAACAAAAATGAAAGTCTTAACAGTTGAATGCGCAATGATAAAAGGGTAATCAAAAAGTAAATATTGAATTTGAGAATGAAGATGGAATCCCAAGAACGTTGAGAATTCCGAAGAAGTACAACCGTGCAACAAAGTTGCATTCTATAGACGGGCCTTACCGATCCTCAGTATCAACACTTCCTTCAGTAACGACATTGAGTTATGCTCCACATAAACTCAACCTCTAGAACACATTTAATTTAAAAAAAAAGGCTTTACATCCGCAAGTCTAGCGTTAATTATTCCACCCTAACTGTCAGTAACTTCAGAAACTAAAGAGATAGTTTCAGCAATTGTAAATGTTCATTGTACAAGTTTGGAAATACGAGCCCCATTTGTAGCCGAATTATTCTTGCCAAAAGCTCCCAAAACGAGAGCAGTTTTAACTCGACGCTTTAAATGTCCCACATTGCACATTAAACTGCCGTAGTGCCTTGCGATATTGTCGTGGAGATGATAGAAACGGAGCTCCGGCTGATGACGACAGGACAGCTGCATTGCAGTCGGTAGATCGTCCTGGCCGTTACCCATTGCCTTTCGCCTGGTTCTTTGATGGTAGATTTGCGGAGACGATAGAAATGGAGCCGCAGAGTGATCACATGACAGCTTCATTTGCTGTCTATTAATTATGCTGCTTGTACTGAGAGGATTTTTTGCTCAATTCTATAAGGCCGGCCATCCACGTGCAGTTATAACTGCGCAGTTTGGCCTGTACAGTCGAACTGTGCAGTTTTAACTGACGTGTGTGGCGGCTTTCGTCTCAGTCCAAGTGGACTGCGCAGTTCGACTGA
>LQNS02278150.1:2787706-2829897 GCA_001587735.2 Parhyale hawaiensis
TAATTATAACTAGAGCACTCTGAGAGCGCATACCTCCGCCCAGTGAAGCAACGGTAGCAAAAAATTCAAATTGGCTCTGAAACCATAATTTTCTTTGTATAAACTCCAAAATCTAATCATTTGTGCCTTTTCATATTATAAACAGCTTGTCCAATTTTCTTGAAGATCCGTTCATAACTTTTTGAGTTAAACTGTTAACAAACGTTGTGACAAACATGATTCAAACATACAAACAAACAAACAAACAAACAAACAAACAAACAAACCGATCTGCACCAAAATTTGATCATTTATGTCTTTTAACATTACTAACAACTCCTATAAATTTCATAAAGATCCATTCATTATTTTTTGAATTATTGTGCTAACAAGCATAAAAATAAAAACAGTGACAAACGAACGAGCGAACAAACGGATCATTACCAAAGTTTGGTCATTTACTTTTTGTTATATACCTAACAACTCATGTTAATTTCGTCAAAATTCATTCATAACTTTTTGAGTTATGGCATTAAGAAAAATGAGAAAGACAAACAAACAAACGGATACACATATCTGCACCAAAAGTTAATCATCTGTTCCTCCTAACATACCTAACAATCCCTGTAAATTTCATCTAAATCGGTTCATCACTTTTTAAGTTATCTTGGTGACAGACAGACAAGGTGACAGACAGACAGACAGACAAACACGACGAAAACATAACCTCCTTGGCGTAGGTAATAAATATGTAAACAAATGAGCATAAGACGGTGCTTAAATATATAAACAAATAAACACACGACGGTGTTTAATATATTGATACTTATAGTTTTACCATTACTACAACTGTCCATTATTTTTGACGGCCTTGGGTAGTAATGAAATTAACAATACAGTAACCGTCCTTAATTATATTAACTGAAAGGCTGCAGCTGCGGGTCAATATTAGAAAAACTTGACGTTTCATTCAAATATCAATTCTCTCAGGAAAAGTGCAAATTGAAGCGTGACCTTATGGGCCCGTCCGTGGGCATTAACTCGTCAACAGGTCATGACGGGTTAGGGGGATCTCAGAACCCAATTTCAAACAGAGTTCTTCTTCCGGCACTGGGTTTATATGTCAGATCTCTACGTCCGGAAATATACAGCTTCCGTCTGACATAACAGTCGCTAACATTTAAAATGACGGATTGCAGCTGTGCAGATGAATACCTTGAAAATTACGGAATTTCAAATCTTTTACGCTTTACAAACATCACGGAGCTGTACATGGAGAAAAAATATTTTTTCTATGCTCGCTATCAGTGGCTAATCGGTAAAATAATCGTTTCTCCCATAGAAAAAATACAACTAGGAGAAAACACGGAGCGTGTGCTTCATGATATCTTGCATATAATGTAAAGGAAAACTCACGTCTGACTATCTTATTTTGATTCCCCAATACTGGTGTCCTATAAAGTTGCCGACCTCTTCAGCAACGAATACGGCGCAAGGAAGGCACGCCATTTCTTGGAGGGAAAATATGACTAGTGGAGTAACGCCTGTAGGTATAACTTAAGCGTTACTGTACATCTCGCATTGGCCCTCCATTATTATGACAGCCACTGCAATGTAGCATAGAGTTTGAAGTGGGCAACTTCAATCGAAAACAATGGCCAGGACTATGATGAGTTGGTCGAGAGGATGGACGGAGCATGGTGGGTGGGCCTTTCAAAAGCAGGCGTCCGTTGCCATTATTTGCTGTGGCAGTTCTCAACTTTCGGTAGGCAAGTGTTGGCAAAAATTTAATGCTAGGCTTTTTTTAAAAACACTTTCTCTGGCAGCGGCAAGTGTAGTGGCTGCGTAGCGATACGTCCGAATACCGGCCATATCATGAAAGCAGCTTACTTTTTTTGCCGGAACTTCCGCTTTACGAAAGCGCCGATGGATTTCCATATTCTGCCGTACCGCAGCCGAGTAGCACACCAGAATTTGGTATTCTGGACTAATCAGAGTGATTTCTAGCGTTACAGTATTAACAATATTATTACCTCCGCCAAGTAGCTTGTGTTTTTACCGAGTTTGTATCTTTGTCTGTCTGTCACCAAGATAACTCGAAAAACTAAAGACAGAACTTTACGAAATATACTTGGATTGTGAAGTATGTAGGAAGGAACAGATGATCAACTTCTCGTGAAGATCCGTTCAACCTTTTCTTTGTTTGTGTACCTCTTTTCTTATTAGCATAACTCAAAGTCATGGACGGATCCTAACAAAATTTCCAGGAATTGCTAGAGTTGTTCCTAGGAGCAAATGACAATATTTTGTGTTGATCTGTTTGTCCGTTTGTTTGCCTCTATATTTGTTTTTATGTTTGTCAGTAACAGAACTCGAAAAGTTATAAACGAATCTTAATGAAACGTGTAGGAATTATTAAAAATGTTAAAAGACACAAATAACCAAATTTTGTCGAAGATCTATTAGTCAGCTTGCCTGTTTGACTCAGGTTTGTCACAACATAACTGAAAAAGTTAAAGACGGATCCTCAACAAAATTTCAGCAACTGTTACTACTGCCAAAAGGCACAAATGACCAAATTTCGGTGAAGATGAAATCCTAGTTTCAGGACTAATTTCAATTTTTCATTTAACATTATCTTACTTAGCGGAGGTGTGTTCTCTCACTTATATATATAAGCCTTCCACCCACAGTGTTTACTAAGATCATCAAAAAGAAGACAGAAAGGACATGCACTATGACATGAAAAAAAGCGAAAAACTCATGAATGGAAATGGTAAATGGAAAAAAATAGGAAGAGCAGCAAAAGAGAATGATCGGTAGGGATGCAATATATATTTATATTGCAAAAATAAAGACAATAGGAATGACGTATTCACGACAACTCCTACTAAGGTCACTAGTGGGATCCACTTCGGGTGCGACTTGCCATTACACAGGTCAGACAATCCTTACTAATTTCGCGTGTTACAGCTCTGTCGCAATGGCTTTAGCTTTCCTGACAGCACGAAAATCATAGCGTTATATTGCAGCCGCTGAGTTCCATTTTAAAATAATTCCAGATCACTAGCCTTTGCCAATTTGTCGTATTACGTTGAAATAAGAGAAACACCTATGTCGCCAGAGGCACGTTTTCAGGCATACATAGTTGCCAACGGGCTTTTACGCTGTCCAATGTCGATCTAATATGGCAAAAATTTAGACATTTGACTACAGAAACAGTATGAAAGTCTAAATCTGTTTTCATGATTGTACAGCCTAGCAAATAAAATGTTCACCTTGGCAATGAATACAAGTCATACAACTGTAATTAACAATATTTTTCTGGAGATGCTCGGAAAAAAATAAAACAATAGAACGGTAGTGAAGCTTCAGTCACGTGACTAAAAAGATTTTAGAAATTCCTAGAGGATCCCACGCAGCGCATTTGACACGCAGTACGTAGAACATCGCCCGACAAAAAACGATCGCAATTTTATGTGAGCAGCTATTGTGTGAGGTAAATTGGAAACGGGAGCAACAGATTCTTTCGGTAAGTGCGAGGGCGGCGCTGCTTCTGTAGGCGTGCTCGGTAAGTAGGTACAGTTTGCACACAAATGCAGAACTGACGTTGGGACACGCACACCTCGCATGCAACGTGAGTGATAACGGTCCGTACGTACAAATCTCACACGATATGATCTCCATGATTAGGAATGGGCGTGGCAGGGTGCGATAATATTTACGTACAGTAAACGTCGCCTGTGTAAAGAACAGACGTGGTATGAATCAAGCCCGCAACTGCAGCACTGGCTCATGTAACACATCGAGCGCATAACATACAAAGATACGAACGCCGATACAAGTAATTTTCTGCCCCTGCCGTACATTACAAACGTCCTGTGTTCGTAGTTTAGCACAAATCATCAAAACAGCTGAATCTCCCTCTTGGGCTGTCAGCAACACAAATTTTAAACCACTTGAATTGTAATTTTTTCTTATCCTACCTAGAAAAAACACTGCAGGTATAGCAATATTACAAAGCGCTCTGTGGATATTCAAGTAAAGATTTTTGTTTAGGGATAGGTATGTCTAATCACATATAGCTTTATTTCGAACGACAACTAAAAGTGTGCAAAAACTTTTATTGCATAGCACAATCTTTTCTGGGGGAAGAGCAGCAGTACTCTCACCACTTACCATATGCCGCAGCGCAGTAACAATCAGTATTTGAGTGACGGGCGAGTTTAAGTTGAAATCGCTGAATTGTTTGTAGTTCTTGTAATTGGAGGTATTGCGAGACTCACCGACAGTCTACCCTACACCGTCACACAGACACACACGTTGCTGAATGGGAATGTAAGATCATGTGAGTGTCTGTCTTAATAGGATGTGTGGTTTCATGAGTGGACGGGGATGTGGGTGAACGCCATTAGCTATCGAACGGGTACACAAGACCGCTTGAGAGGCGTGCCTGCCCTACACCTCAACGTACTTACCGAACGCCTGCCTTAATACCACAACGTATCCAACGACAGCCTGCTTTTACACCTCAGCGCACTAATCGTCGACCTGCCGCTGTATATTCAAACACATTAATAGACAGTTTGCTCCTATACCCCGACGTACTAAATAAACAAAATTGAAACAATAAAAAAAGCTCAGCGAAAAACCTGACCAGAAACTCCAAGGTACTCACCGACAGCCTGCCCCCTGCCAAGGTCACCAGACAGTAATCCCACAGCGGTCGTCGCTCCTTCTACTCTCGCAGTCCGTCCGGGCACATCTCCGCGTCCGACTCCACACACGACGACGACCGGAGGAGGTCGCCGTGACTCTACATGCTACGCGGCTTCTTGCTTCGACACTTCTTCTCATTTCGAAGTCAAGCTACAATGCACGCAGCAACTTTTATATGTGCAATGGTCATTCATCTTAATATATGAAATAAAAAATAGCTCGAAAAAAGAGCACTCTGAGAGCACATACCTCTGCCAAGAGAGGTAATGTTAATAAAGATATATCAAATTGATCCTGAAAGCACAATTTCCTTTCAACCATCAAAAAAATTTCATATATGCCACTTGACAATAGTAACAGTTTCTGCAATTTTCTTGAAGATCAGTCCGTAACTTTTGAGTTATATTCTGACAAACATTGGTCAAACACTTAATCGGACGAACCGATCATCACCAAACTTTGGTCATTTATGTCTTTTAACACTATTTTATGAAAACTCTTCGCAAATTTCATAAAGATTCGGTCTTAGCCTTTTATGGTACCTATGTTGTTGACAAGCCTAAAATAAAAATAATAGAGACTAGCGAATGAACAAACGGAAAAACAGACCACCAAGCGAAAATAATTATTAACTCTTCGTGACATTCCTAACAGTTCCTAGAAATTTCTTGGAGATCCGGCAATCGCAATCGAGTTATGTTACCAGAAAAAAAAACGCAAACAGAAAATAAACAGATGAACGGATCGTCGCATATAGTTAAACATCTATGTCTTTCTACATGCCTAGCAATGCCAACAAATTTCGTGAAGATCCGTCCATAACTATTTGAATTTTCTAGGTGACAGACGAAAAAAAAATGCAAAAAACGTAACCTCCTAAACTGAGGTAATTATTACTTACTCCATGGAGGTTGTTATATGTTTGCCTTAGTGTGACTGTTTATCTCTTTGTTTGTCTGTCACTAAGATAGCTCAAAAAGTTACAGACGGATCTTTAAGAAATTTACAGGGATTGTTAGGTATGCTAACAGAAAAAGATTATTAGCAATTGGTGCTGGTCCGTTTAACCCTTTGTTTGTCTACTCGTATGATTCTTGGCAACATACCTACAATAAAATATCAATGGATCTTCATAAAATGTGCAGGATATGTTTGGAATGTTACGAAGAGTAAATGACCATTTTTGTGTGGAGATCTGTTTGCCGGGTTATCCGTTTATCCCTCTGTTTTTTCTAAAGTTTATCAGTGACATAACCCGAAAGTTAGGCCCGGATCTTCATGAATTTCACAGGAACTGTTACGAGTGTTGAGAGGTATATGTGACCAAATTTTGGTAATGAACGATCTCTTCGTTTGTTAGTGTGTTTAACTGTACATGTGTAATGCATGTTTTCGAAACATAACTGGATAAGTTATGGACCGACGTACAAGAAAGTTGCAAAAATTATTAGCAATATTAAGAGGCACAAATGAACGACAGTTAGTGACGACAAAAAGAATTCCTGGATTCAGGATCAAATTTTATTTTGCAATAGCATTGCATTGCTTACTTGAGGTATGTGGTTGCAGAATGCTTCTCTAATATGTTATGGTTTCAACCCATAAAAGTTTGACACTATGGCACTATACAGAAACTTTTATCACTTGGAGCAAGCACAAGGGAAAATACAACAATGAAGGATATCTTCATCGTGCAGAACTCGATTACAGGATTATCAGCTCTTCACCAACGTTTACATTCTATAACTGACGCATATCGTTCTCCATCAGCCGACGGAATAATAGGTTCATAGCCACTTTACAAGAACAGAAAATGGTATTAGAGGATTAGTGATATATTTAATGTTTCCACAGGCACGAGATACATCAATAAATTATCAAAAAAACATGTAAAAGCATCAAGCAGGGAGAGAAACAATAAGGTCAGGAAAGTTATTTTCTCGGATCATTTTATCAGTTTACCCCTGGCAAGTACCGCACGTGTTTTAAGCATATAACATAAATTTACAAATGGTTCAGAATCGATGCCTTACGGTTTCTGTAGTACCCCGAGGGAAAATTTTAGGCAAACAGCTTATAATTTTCCATACTCTCTTGTACAGATAGCCACTGTTAGTGTAAAACGAGATGCAAATCGTTACGAGGGCGCTGGCTTTTTATGTCATTAAAAACAAAATAAAATTCTCCAGATCGCATTTTTCTAGGTATATTTTACCTAACCAAATTACATAATTCTTACTACATATATAATTCCAGTAGAAACTTCGAAAATTCATCGGCATAGAGTACGACTGCCAATGCAGCAGAGTATTCAAATGCAAGTCCAAATTGAGAACAACATCCCTACATAAAACTGCACCCTGGCCCCAGCTTGCCTCTGGTGACCACCATGGCCTTCGACTGTCCCCCGACAATGGCCGCTGCCTCTGTGGCCGCCAGGCTGGCGGCCAGCTTTGATCTCCCCAGATTGCCGTCCATTCCTGGCCTTTTTGCGCCTCACATTTCAAATGAAAATTTCCGGGCGAGATTTTTTGGGAGATTTGTGACGAGGGAGTGGGATCTGTGACGAAGGGGTGGGATTTTTGGTGGCTGAGTGGGATCTGTGACGAAGGGGTGGGATTTTTGGTGGCTGAGTGGGATCTGTGACGTGGGAGTGGGATTTTTGGTGGCTGAGTGGGATCTGTGACGAAGGGGTGGGATTTTTGGTGGCTGAGTGGGATCTGTGACGAAGGGGTGGGATTTTTGGTGGCTGAGTGGGATCTCCGAGGTGGAAGTGGGATTTGTGAAAAGTGAGATCGATAACGTAAGAGTGGGATTTACAGCGGAGGGAATGGTAAGCATGGTAAGAGAATAAAAACTAAGATGAAGGCATGATGTAATTATGATGAGGAAGTGTGTTTCATAACGCGCTGGTGGGATCAGTATTGGAAACGTGAGTTTGTGATGAGACCGGGTATAAGAGTTGCAATGAAGGAGCGCGATAACAATAACTACGAATGGGTTTTGTGAAATGAGGGTAGGAATTGTTCTAGTTGCGTAGAATTTGCGACAAAGGAACGGCATATCTTGGGAGAAAATGAAATGCATAACAAAAATTTATGACAGAAGACTAGAATTTGTGAGGAATGAAGGACGATGATTCTTGTCGAGGGAGCGAAATATGTGACAGGGAAGTGCAAGTTGTGACAAGATCAACGTAACTATAACAAGAAGCAATATTTGGCAAAAAGGAATTAGGTATATCAGTCACCTAGGTGGATTATGAAGTAGGAAACCATTTCCTCAACATGCACCGTTATGAAATGCTGAATAAACTATTTAGTTATTCTAGAAAATAGTGATCACTGTCCAGGAAGAATCCAAGTTATGTACCACAGAAAAACGATCGGAAACCAGTTGTGTTTAAGTGGTACTTGCGAAGTAATATAGGGTCAGGCCGCCACCTCATTGGACTGGCTGCAATATAATAATACATAAAGCTGCTGATGACGGGAACTCACGAGAAGGTCCTCCCATTGACGTCGTCGTCGTTGTGGAGGTGGAGAAATGACCTGCCGCTGGTACGGCGATGACTTGGCGATAATTACGGTGATGGCCCGACAGTTAGGGATGAACAAAAAAACATGATAACTGAGAAAACCCCATGCTCTGGCAGCCTAAGGTGCGGAAGGAGAGATACACAGACGCGCTGAAAACTCTACACTTGAGCAGACACTCCGCGGGCTATAATCATACCCATACTTGTGACTTCTCTACTGCTACGTACGATGAACGGCATTAAATACGGTGGTCTACCTGAACATCCACTTTGTTTATACTCTCTGTTCGAATGCTATTTGTCTAGTACTGATGTAAGCACCATCGATGGTAAAAAATATTTTGAATTACATGGAATCTCTCGCCAGTGGTGCTAATATAAAAATTTGCATTACAAAAAGTGCTTGAGAATTAAATCAAACACAAAAGCCCCTCAAGGAAGATATGAAAAAACAAAAAAATACGTACACTAGGAAACAAAAGGAGGTTTCACGACTGACGCACACTCATTCATTTCAGAGAAAAGTTTAAAATCTCTGAAGATTCTAAACTACTAGTGGAACCGTGCTTGAAAAAGTTCACGGAATAATCGATATGTTTGCTCTCTTCTCTGACTTGTTGTTTCTACATTTTCACGCTCACGCTTATTAGCAGCCCTTATTCTCTTCTGTAATATTTCTGCTTGAAGTCTTCCTTGTCACTGTGTCACATAGACGCTTCATCTGTCCCCATTGGTAGCACGTCTTCGTTCTTGAGACTAGTAGTCTTGTTCTTCTTTTTGGTTCCCTATCTACTTTCTTAATTAAACGTGCGTCTTCCAAAGTAAAATCTTGAGTAAAACACTACAATAAACTTGAATGAAACTCCAGTTGGACTTCAGCGCTGCATTTGACAGGGTTAACCATAGTGGTCTATTGTACCAGCTGGAGTCCTTTGGTGTGGGTGGTAGGGTTCTGTCTATCATTCGCGATTTTGTTTCTGAGCGAACGCAGAGTGTCTGTTGACGGCGTCTTGAGTGCCTCAGTTGTGGTGGTGTCTGGTGTCCCTCAGGGCAGTGTGCTTGGCCCGCTGTTGTTCGTTCACTATACTAGTGACATGTTTTCTTCGCTTGAAAACACGATGATCAACTATGCCGACGATTCAACTTTGATAGCTGTTATNCCAATGAACACTGAAGAGATGACGATGCATGCTACTTGCCGTAATTTATGCCACCAGATGGACTTGTAGGTGAAACAAATATGAGAGACAAGCTTACGATAAACAGATGTACTGATGTAAGCACCATCGATGGTAAAAAATATTTTTAATTACATGGAATTTCTCGCAAGTGGTACTAAATATAAAAAAAATTTCATTACAAAAATTGTTTGAGAATTAAATCAAACATAAAAGCCCCTCAAGGAAGATATGAAAAAAAAATACGTACACTAGGAAACTAAAGGAGGTTTCACGACTGACGCACACTCATTCATTTCAGAGAAAGGTTCAAAATCTCTGAAGATTCTAAACTACTAGAGGAACCGTGCTTGAAAAAGTTCACGCAATAATCGATATGTTTGCTCTCTTCTCTGACTTGTTGTTTCTACATTTTCACGCTCACGCTTATTAGCAGCCCTTATTCTCGTCTGTAATATTTCTGCTTGAAGTCTTTCTTGTCACTGTGTCACATAGACGCTTCATCTCTCCCCATTGGTAGCACGTCTTCGTTCTTGAGACTAGTAGTCTTGTTCTTCTTTTAGGTTCCCAATCTCCTTTCTTAATTAAACGTGTGTCTTCCAAAGTAAAATCTTGAGTAAAACACTACAATAAACTTGAATGCAACTCCAGTCAGCTTATATGCAATGTGATCGAGTGCACCGTATCCACGATACTGTCTTCCATACTCAAAGATCTGCTTCATTGAAGTGCTGAAATATTGGCCTATAAAGCGAAATCTGCTCCCCCAGAGAAAAGCAGTACGCTAGAAGAAATAATTTCCTTCTGCCCGACGTGTCGTGAGTGCTCCGTTGATCATGGTGACCTCAGAGAAAAGAGTTATAGCATCGGACTCCAGAAGCTGCATATATATTGTTCCGATTTCAAGAAGTGTAGCAAGAAGTGCATTCAGATAAAGGGGAAAGGATTCCTCTTTCGCCATCTTCTGCTGTCTGGTCATCGATCTCTTTGAGAACGTAATTTAATTACAAAATCTGCAACCTGGCCTATTTTTCGCTTATTTATTTCCTTAAGAACGGACAGGAAATAAATAAACACACGAAGCGTTTTAGTATATTTAGCTACACCAGTGAAAATTTCACGGTCTAGTGGGGATTTCAGGTTGGACCCCTGGAACCTCTACAGTAATGAACAAATATCATCAAGTTTTATAGCACACTAAACTGCCCGTGACCCGTTGCATCGTTATCACCAGTTTTCTTCCTTTCGCAAGAGTAGAGTGTTATTTAGCTAGTCATAGACGACGAGCTATTTGTCCCCGTTCACTCCTGGCCGTGTGGATCACCATCACCAGCTCCTTTACTTTTAACGCTATATTCAACACTGCCTGTACGCAGGGGTAACATATATGTGACGTATTGTCCAATTTTATTGCCCCTATCACCTTTAAATTTAACGTGCACGTTCATGCAGCCGAGCTCGATTTTATCTTCCGTATCTGTTACTGATGAGCGTAACACACGATAGTAGTAACAACGCTATTAACATTATAGATGATAGGATTACTAATAGTATATTGAAGGCAATAAGCCTTTTTCTGCTACAACAGTGGCCAAAGAGGAGAAGAAGAAGAAGCAAGTTATGGGGAGACTCAAGTCAAAACATAAAAAAAAAAATAATAAAAAAATACTATATTCGTGCTTTTCACTTGAAATAGTCATGGCATAATCCTAATACGATTATGCATGAATAAAACGATGATCCGCCAAATCTTAATGTAATGTGTAATAATAATATTATTAACATTGTAACGTCACCATGACGTCAATGTTTGTGAAAGAGACACGAAATTTGTCGTGGTTGTACTCGATCCTATTACGAACAAACGTGCGATTTACTTTTCTCAAATCCTATTTCTTAGTATGAAATATTGCTCTTTATGCGGTGTTTACATAGCTCACACGAGTATAAATATATAGAACTCGCATAATTTTGCTCTAAAAATCAGTCAATTTTTATCTTGGCAAAAAAGGCGAATCATACCTTTATAGCTACTATGTACTTATAGTAGTATCCATGCGAAATTTGAAATAGATTGGGTAAACAATGAGTTCTCTACAATCCGTTTAAATAGAAGAAATAGAGATACATACGCGCAGCCAAGGTTTGGAAAGCATCATGCCAAACAAGCAAGCGGGCCCCTGAGGGAGGGCAAAGATTTTAAAATTTGGATGCCGTGTAATGGGTCGAGTTCACTATTAAAATAGAAAAAAAAATTACTGGCTTTAAAAGCATTTATTCTACGAGTACAACATCCAAGTACGGAAGATGTTGTGGATGTTGTTAAAGTTGCCTTGTTCGAAATGAGGTTCCTCTCTTTTCAAGTTTTCTTTATGATGCTCAGTAACGACTACCACAGCGCAAAAATTCGGCCACAAACGTAGAGCTGCATGAAATCCCTTTAAATTTACATTACGGAAGTTTAATTTGAAACACTAGTAATGTTTGAATTTTATTTTCATTAAATTAGTGTTGTATTATTTGTGGTAGCACACAAGCATTTAATTTAATTAATTACTTAACATCTTGAAATATATACTATAAAAATGGAGAGCACAGTGCGAGGATAGTTTTATCGCAGACGAAAAATAGACCAGGTCGAAGAATTTAAAATTTTGCTGTGTTTTTAATGGAGATTGTTGAGCGAAAATTAGATCGGGTTCTGCAGATGGCCACATTGGGATCTTTATCCGCACTAGAGTACCTAGCCCTACAAAATAAAGGCAATGATTTTGATATGAAGATGTCATTGCTGTTTCTAGCAATAGTAGTTTTGCTGCAAAATATGGTCCATACCTGTAGGCTTCATGTTCCATTAAACAGCGAAAGTTGAGCCAAAATGACGTTGCAAGACCAATATGTGCCACCTGTAGGTAAAAGCACTATTTTTTTAAAAAAGCCTGAAAGTCAAGTAGCACCAAGAAAATACACGCCAATCAAAAGAAATCAACAGAAATACTTCCTCCTCTTTCTTGGAACACAGCAGTTGAACCATCAGAATTGAAATTTCCCGGCAATAATATCTGAAAAGACTTTGGCCTTGGCTCAACTTGGAGTTTCAACGACTCCATCCAAGACTGAGCCTTTCGTATACACCACGCTTTATTGGCTCCTCTACGCTGAACGCGGCCCTTCCGTTCCGTCCGAGCGGCGCGTTGGCGCGTCTTCGCCGCGTCCGTCGGCGTAAGCGGCGCGTTTGTTTTGCTTCTAGACCGAGAGCGAAACTGCGGACGCGTCAGCTAGGAGAAATTGGCGTTTTGAGGGCGGCTATTGTATTCAGCTATTGCTATTGAGCCCTGATGAAGCTATCACTTCCATGCAAGTTGTGTATGATATATACACGTTCGATATGTGTTTGATCTCCTTCTGAGCCGGATTGCGATATAGTGAATGACCAAATTATCAATTGTACTGCCAAAAATGTATTTCACTGCCACATTCCACTGTTTTCAGTGTCAAATGCCAAACTAGAACTTTTCATTGCCAAATTGACTTTTTACTGCCAAGTATGATCAAATTTGGCAGTGAAATATGCCAGCTAGCAACCCTGGCACAGCACATAAACAAAAATAATCTAAAGAATCGGATGAAAGCGTGGAAATGAAGCGTCCAAATAAAAAACCTCCGACGGACGCGCCGGACAACGCAGCGGAGCAAAACGGATGCCCGCGTCGTGTGTAAATACAAGTGCGCGTTTTACAAGCATTGCATTAAATTGAATTTTTCGGACGCTTGCGCCAAACGGATGAAAACGCGCCACCGCGTTCAGTATAGAGGAGCCCCAATGACTCCAAACAAATAGTGCCTAGCTACTTTTTCAAATGATGCGGATGTAAGAAAATGCTAGAGTGTATACTACCGAAAACAATTTTTACTGCAGTTAGGATTCGAATTTCCTACCACTTCATCTTATTATTTATTTAGTAGAAGAATTTTCTCCTAACTAAATCCTTAGCATTGTGGCGGAGAGAAGGACCAACTAACACCCAAGCGAGGGAGCAGGCAAGCAACCAATAAATAGCGTATTATTACGCTTAAGTATATACTAGACTGTCCGTGATCCGTTGAGTCACTAAACACTTATCCTAAATATTCCATTTCTTCCGCTCGATTCGTGGATTTGGAGTAGGTTATCTCAGATTTTAAAATGTAAAATACAGAGAGACGATTATTTTTCCGAAATAAAAGTGCTGTGGGGGCGTGCATGCTTGCTGATGTTCCTTTTTAACTTTAAAAACAGAATACTGATGCCATTTTTCAATCGTCTTAGCAACTGGTCGTGGTGGCCACGTGAGAAAAATTTCAGAATTTCAATTCTTTACCGCGTTCAAAGTATGTCGCAATCGGCTTCCAACTTACGACACCCCTTATGTATCCGTCTCGTCTTGACTCCTGAATGTTGTTCTGCCTGCAGGTTCCGCCAACGGGCTTGTTCTTAAATAAGTGGCTGATGTCATGGTGCTGGCCACTCAACTATGTCTTTTATACCGAAAGTGACTGAGAGAACTGAGCTCGTCATTAAGCTGCCACAGAAAGCACCGTGGAAACGCCGCCGAGCTTCAGGTCTCATTAAATTTTCAAAGCTCGACTATCTTCCTATTTTATAGCGAAGATTGTGAGCACGGTGACATACAAACGAGTAAACACGCAAACACTCAATATTACCAGAGTTTTATAACTATACAGAGAAGTGGGTAATTGGATGCACTTCTTGCTCTCCAGAGACTGAAATCTCTACAATGAAGATATCTACATCTTCTCTAAGTGCTCTCGTGGAGTTTTGATTTTTATTACTCTATCCAGCCCATACATCGAAATTATATTTACTCTTAGATCATGATGAACAAATTAAGCAGATGAATAAGGAAGCACCGGAGAAGCGATTTTTCAGGCTGCAGTAAACGCAAAAATCTAACTTGCGTTTTTCCTCTGACGAACAGTTTTCGCTCTAGCGCAAAAATTATAATATACTGAAGTTGTATCATGAGGTATACGGAATACGCGGCGGGGAATTATACTTCAGTGATGTAATCTAAGGAATGGAATGAGTGAGCGGCTCAATTGAATGGTAGCGGAAAGCACTCATCGCTGTTGATAATGTCATTATTGATGGCGAGGGTACTCCAATTTGTTAACAAAATGAGTACAAATTTAGAAAAAGTAAAGCATGGCTAGTGGTAGACATCTTCCGGCAAAATGTTTCAAAATTTGTGCTAAGGATCGCTCCTTTCGAAGTGAACTTTAGCTGGTATAAAATAAGCTCAGTGCTCTTAAGCGAAACGTCAGCAAATTAAATTTGAGGGGGCGAAATGGTGTGGACTTTGATGGGAAATGTAAGAGAAAGAGGGAAGAAGAAGAAGGGGCTGGAATATCAGGCTCCGGTGCTGTCCTTAGCGAAATGAGATCAAACAATGAAGAGGCAGTCCTGCCAAGCGATGGCCCGATCAAAGGCGGCTTTTCTTTTCCAGAAAAAATGAAAATTTTCCGCCAGACAAAAACAAAAAGAAAACGCGGAGGCGGTGCTCCAGAGGCGAGGCAGCGGACGTGAGCTGAGGGAGCTGGCGGTGGGGATCCTGCTCCACTTAGTGGTGGAGTTCGTGCAGGAGATACAGGCGGAGTTGGTGGAGGAGAAACAGGTAGAGTTGGTGAAGGAGAAACAGGTAGAGTTGGTGGAGGAGAAACAGGTAGAGTTGGTGAAGGAGAAACAGATACAGTTGATGAAGGAGAAACAGGTAGAGTTGGTGGAGGAGAAACAGGTAGAGTTGGTGAAGGAGAAACAGATACAGTTGGTGAAGGAGAAACAGGTAGAGTTGGTGGAGGAGAAACAGGTAGAGTTGGTGAAGGGGAAACAGGTAGAGTTGGTGAAGGAGAAACAGGTAGAGTTGGTGAAGGAGAAACAGGTAGAGTTTGAGGAGGAGAAACAGGTAGAGTTTCTGGAGGAGAAACAGGTGGAGTTTGTGGAGAAGCGGGTGGAGGAGAAACAGGTGGAGTTGGTGGAGGAGAAACAGCTGGAGTTGCAAGAGCAACTTACACTTCTTGGGGTTACAGCGTTACAAGGAGTAGAAAAGAAGGAGGAAGAGGAAGACGAGGGAGATGAGGTGAAAGAAAAAAAGAAGATGAAAACATGGGAAGATGACTAGTAGAGTCTTCAGTTCTATGTGCACTGTTTTTGTTCAAAGCTACAATAGCAGTAAACAGGCATATTGCTTTTCATGCTAGTTTTATCGATTTTGAAACTACTTCGTTGTAGAAACTGTGAAACTATCAGGGACGCATCAAATTACTCAGCGGCCAACTAGGATTTCTTGTGGCGTAGGCGCAGTGGGAAAAAATAAGAATTGAGGCGCAGGCTGCGCATTCTCCGTGATGGTTGAGGCGGAGGAGCGCAGGCGCACTGGCAAAAAGAAGAAGAAAAAAAAAAATAAAAGAGGCGCGCCCATCCCTGATAAATACAGCCATATGTTGAATCTCACTGGGCAGCAAAATGTAGAATAATTAACGAAATGTGAATAACAAACAATTCAAGCAAAGACCGTCCTGATACAGCTAGAGGCATGAAGCAACCAACTAAACACGCTCCGCCGAGCAGTCATCTTACAAGCTTGAGCTAGTCTATAAAAAGCTACTTTCACAACTCGGAAATGAGGCCAAGAAACATCGTCCTGATGTAGTTGAAGACTCACAGCTTGGTTTGTGTGGGACGGGTCGTCAGTAGTTCACCGGGCTCAACACGCAAAATCCTTCTAAGGTGTTCTGTCCCAGCATATTCAGAGATTGACGGTTGCAGGACGAGGTCAAGTAAATTCTTGAAGGAGGAGTTGCTGCAACGGAAGATGGCGTAAAGATCCTTAGGTCGCTTGTATCGATCTTGACGCAGATTAAAGGAGTCCTCAGAATGGAGAACTTTCTGCTGTAAAATTTAAATGAGCCCAAAGATGAAGATCAAGCAACCTCCAGATTGGTAGTTTTTGGAGTTTTCCGGTTTCCTGTTGAAGCTTATCGCAGGCATCGGGACGGACTCAGAATAGTGGACATACTCTTGCAGGGCAAATGAACGTAACCCGGAGGTTTAATTCTCAACAATAGAGCTTTACAGTCAACGGAATAGCAGCCCCCTGTGAATGAAGGTAGCATAAGGGATAAATGAACAAAACTTGACGGTCCGATGGATTAATGAATCCAGCATGAACCATTTGAATATAACCTAAAGATGAAACACAAATAAGCTACAGGTTAAAGCAAAACGACCTGAAGATTAGCTGCATATAACCTGATGATCAAATGAACATAACCCATTATTTTGATACTCCAAGTTCAAGCATCCATGCCAATAGCGTGCGCTAAAGTCCAGAGAGATGAAAAGAGAAGTGACGAAAAGAATGTCGAGAGAATTGTGTAACCAATACACGAGTCACGGCGCAAGGAAATTGAAAATCGGGAAAGAACAGGAAGAGCAGCACAAAGAAGTACGTACCAGTAGGAGCAAGAAAATGGAAGGAAGCAAAGTGGACACGACAGAGAGACGTTACGAAGGGCTCAGCTAAGGCTTATGCAATCCACGGGTAAGTTCCACCCGGGGGCGTAACTCTCCATTGCATCAGATGGGCGACCCTTACATAACCCTACGGTCTGTGGCCCTTCATATGACCCCTAGGAGTGCTCCGTATCAGAATGGCAAACTATCTAAAATAAAATATGCCGTGAATGTCATTCCATTACCACGGCTATCATAATTCTTACCAGAATACCCATGCCGTCTAAATTGACGGCGAGGAATTTGTGATGACACCGCTTGATTACCTCTGCGAAGCAGCTTATGTTTTTGACAGTTTGGATGGCTGTTTGTGCGTTTGTCTGCCACAAAGTTATGGACGCATCTGTACGAAATTTGTCGTGAATGTTTTGCATGTTAAGTGGAACAGACGAAAAACTTTTGGTGAAGATCCGCCCAACCGTTTGTCTCTATTTCTGTTTTCGTGTTAGTCAGAAGATAACTCAAAAAGTTATGTACGGATCTTCGTGAATTTTACAAGAATTATTAAATATATTAAAAGGCACGAATGACCAAATTTTGGCGATGAAGCATATGACACCTGGTTTACGACCTGCTTGAATTCTTCGGTAACATAGCCTTGCTTGGGGAGGATGGGGTGCTGCGCTCTCAGAGTGCTTTAGCTAGCTGTTGATACTTTATTGACTAATATGCTTATGGAGGAGAAACGACAGCGGCCAACTTATGTCATAATCAGATATGAGGGCTCTCTCCTCTAATTCAACTAAATGCAGTCGTTCTTTCCCTTAGCTGAGATGTAAATAAAGGAGTTTTCATTAGCAAGTACTCAAACATCACTGAATATCAAATACTAAGTATAAAGTCGGCCAGACATAAAATTGTCGATTCGGGAATAGGCATCTCATCCTCAGAAAAAAATAATAATCTTAACCTATGTATACATTTTTTCCGTCCTTTATTACAAATGGGGTGGGGGGGATCATAGGTGTTATCGGGAAGAGATCTAAAAGGCGAATGAACCAAGGTAGGTTGAGGGTCGGATGTCCGCTCCTGTACAGTCAGCGGGTGTGGGACTAATCGGGGACCGTCTGAAGCGGTACACCCGAGGTTATGATGTTAAGACTGGGTCTTGTTCTGTGGATATAAAGGGACTCTAATGCGGTGAGCTCTATTAGATTAGAACAATCTATGATAGAGGAAGTCATTCTTGCTGATGGGATGGTTGTTATGCTCAGCATGTAGGCAGGGAGCTGAATGTGAGGGTTTTGCAAGTGGTAAACCCGTTCGACTGGATACGCCTAAATGTATGCCATTGAATTTATGTTTGTGCTGCGTATCCTATACAAATTATAATACAATTTTAGTAGATTTAATTTTCTACACTTAAACGAGGGCAGAAAATAAATTGGAAAAAGTAAAAGTAGTTGCTGCGCCTACTGGAGGCATTAGGTATTATAAGAAGATTTAAGCCTCCCTAAATAAGTACTAAGCTCTTCTAAGAGAGGAAAAAGAAGGGACATATAGTATGTCGACAGAAAAAACGGGGAACCCATGCGCAAAGGTGTTCCCACACAGGATCAACGCGCATGGGAACAGCAAGTCGGGAAAGAAGAGGAAGAATGCGCCTACTGGATCCCAGAAGACGCTCACCCTCTGCTTCGTCGATGTTTCACTCAATTTGCACAACGTGTTTGAATTTTAATGTAGGCGGAGCATGGAGTACATTTAATTTAAGGAAAAAATCCCACTTTGGCTTCATTCTGCAACCTGGTCCAACTTTTGCCTCTCGGTTTCCTTTACAACGCAACAGAATCGCCAAAATCTTCGATCTGGCTTACGCTCTGCGCTCCTATATTATTAAGAGCGTAAAAGAAAATTTAACTATATAAACATATAAATACACAAACACGCGTTAGTGTTTATTGTAATGTTTTGATTCTCATTATTTCAGTCCTAGCTTTAAAACCGCACTCAAACTCAAGCAGTGCTCCGTATGCGAACACCACGGACCACCGAGTAGGGTTC
The DNA here is from genome assembly GCA_001587735.2 of Parhyale hawaiensis. Lineage (NCBI taxonomy): Eukaryota > Metazoa > Arthropoda > Malacostraca > Amphipoda > Hyalidae > Parhyale > Parhyale hawaiensis. Next base: position 2,806,698 of record LQNS02278150.1, read on the forward strand.
AACACCACACACAGCTAAACCTGATAAAGGAAAGGTAGGAGCATTATACTACCGGTGGTTTATTCTTGCGCTATCGAGCTTTCGATTCATCTAGGATCATCTTCAGGAAACGATTAAGATATTTTGAAACTAGAGTGCTGGCGCTGTCAAAAATGACAGAGAAGAATTTCAAAAGACCCGTCTTCATCTAATATGCCTTTGTCACTAACATGCTTCTGATACATACGCTGCAACAGCCGGCTCAAATTGTGATACAAGATAAGTGCTCTCTTTCAATTCATGTAAGAAGCACAATCGTCTCCCACCATAGATCGCATGCGGAAAAATCTTACATTAGCAAGCAGCGAAGGCTCAGTGAATTTAAATACATTTTCAGCCGCGTATCCATGATACCTGAACAAGCCTTCAGTACATCGATGATTTTGTGTTGAAGTGAAATCCGCTCCGTCAAAAGGAAACCAGCAAAGTGAAAGAAATAATGTCTACTGCCCGTGAAAAATAATCGCTTCGTCCGCCTTTCGTTGAGTAGCTGCTGAATTTGTAAGTGGTAAACTGAGAACAAACATATGGTTCGATGTATGGAGAAAGGTATAAAAATAAGACTGCATGGCTGCGCTAAGAAAAGCTATAATATCTTTATTTTTCGATTCCAAGAATGTTTCAAGCAAGAAGTGCATTGAGATAAAGGAACAAGGATACCACTTTCGCCAAGTTCTGCAACCTGGTCAATGATCTTCGACAAAATGCAACCAAGTTACAAAATCTGCAATCTGGCCGATTTTTCGCCTACCTATATTTTTAAGAGCATGACTCGAAACATACAAATACATAAATATATAAACGTATAACGATATAAACATATAAATAAATAAACAAATAATCACACGACGGTGTTTATTATATTGTGCTGATTTCTCGCAAGAAAGACTATCTCAGCAGTATTCTAGATATCAAAGAATAGTATCCTTTCAAATATCTTGCAACAAAGACAAGGTATCTCAGCCGTATCATACATACCAAAGAATATTATCCTGTGAAATCTGTCAGTTTAAAATAAAAAGTTGAAAGGAAGAAGCATGATCATTTAGGCTTCGGGACTGCTCATGAATAAATATTGGTTCTAAAACTATCAAGTCAAATTGGTGACAAGACGACACACACGAAATTCTGAAGTCCTTGATATCGCAAGAATAAACATCCGGCAATTTATTATTATATTATAAAACTACGTTTTCCTAAAAATGAATCATTCGTGACGGTAAGGTAGGGATGCGGGTCGAAATAGGTGCACCTCAAATGAGAAGGCATCTTATGTAAGAAGTTTCATCACATTTTGTTTTTTCTTTAATATAGAGGTTAAATTCAAGGAAAATCAGCAATAGTGCAATGTATCATAATTATGAGTACGTCAAAATACATATTAGAACAAAAAATAAACTGAACATTAAATGGGTGACTAACATAATTATATCCTACCTACCTTATATGAATATTGGTTACAAGCCATTAAATTATACGAGTAACACCCAGTACGAGTGCATCTTATAAGAGGTTCACTTGTGACGTAGCTCAAGTCGGCCAAGTGCGTTACTACTGGCAGAAAGAAGTGCAGAGCTAGAGCAAAAAAGAACAACTTACCTACCATCCTTACTCTACAAACTAACTTTATAGCACGAGTCTCGGTCAAATGCAACGTCCCTGCGATAGGCACAAAGACAGCGGAAGTACATTCAAATTTTGACAAGGATAGGAAGGGCAGAAAATACTCTTAGTTGTTGAGAGCTGTAAATTAGTAATTCTCATTCACAACCTCCCCGAATAGTTACAGCCCCCATGGTATACAAGCAAGGCAAAGTGCGAGGTCAGACTCAGTCGCCGCATCTCATCAAAGTGACGCAGCGTCTAGTCCTGGTAGAGCACTTGTCTCGATGACCGCAACGACCCATTAATATGAGCAGCCAACACCCTGGCGATCATCTAAAGACAGTAACTGTAGAGTTTTTATATCGTAAACTGCAATGTGACTGTGGGTCTCGGCCACACGTGGTCTTTCTGAAGCTATGTAGGACACTGCACATACTCGCTGAGGTTACGGAAGACGCAGACGATTCAGAGATCACAATAGGAACACGTGGGGCCACTGTAACATTATACCGGGCTCAGTAAATGTCCATAGCTGAGGTTACAGAAGACGTAGACGGCCCCCAGATCAGCACATCGCAGCCAAATCAATGGGGCGCTTGACAGAAGTATAGAAAAAAGCTACACTGCCCAGCCTCGGCCTGGAGTTCTTCAGTTTACAAAAGACTTGGCAGGGGGGTAACGGGCTTTAGGACCGTCACCCGCGCATTCGAGTAGCGTAGAGGATGCCTCCAAACGCTTCCCAATTTTATACCAATCACGTACAGAACTAAAAATCCCCAGAGTGAATACTCATAGCTGTCGGAGACTAGTAACAGTTAGTTGATCTACCCACTGGCGGGAGTACACTGCAGGGAGACACAGAACTCTGTCGTAAGCAGCAGCAATTCAGGAGCTCATCTCCGTAATGAGACAAAATGCCCCGCCAAGTCGGCTGGCTGGGAGGAGCGGCCGCTTATTCTATTACATTTTGATATCAAGCGGAGAGGCGAGACGGTGGCTTTGTATGCCAGCTTGTGACTGATGAATGATGAGGCAATTGCATTAATGGACGGATGGTGCTGAGCTTGCTGAAAGTCTCCACAGCAACAGAGATGTAAAAACAACGTCGATTCTTTGCGGAAATGCGGGCATTCTCTTCTTGAACCTTTACGTCCATCTGTGATGAAAGCGTCACAGCGATATTTCGCTTTAGAACAGCTCGTGATAACAGGGAAACGGAAACAAGAGTGATGCCAAGTTAAATGATATGGAGCTACTAAAAAAAATAGAGAAATCATAATCTATAATGGTGCCATCGGCTTGTTGTGCAACGCCCAGAAAACAAATGCATCAACTGACTTTCAGCTCTGAATTCGATAGAGGGCAGGAAATGATCCAACACTGCGGCAACGAATCGCATTACATTAGTGGCGACCGGAAAAGGCAGTACCAAGAAGACACGATTGGATCATAGGAGGAAGACAACTATGGCTGATGACTGAGCGGTTTTGATTCCCTCGTTTGCCATATTACCGAGTATTAAAAAAAACCAATATGATGGTTCTAAAACCTTTTTCCGACAGTAAAATGACTTACTTTCACCTTTATAGTGCGGGACTTCAATGACTAGGAACCAGTGCTGGTTATTAATACGATTATGAAATAACGCAAGCATAATTTTTGAATTCAGTTGAAACAATCTGAATTCAATAATCTACAGTCTAGGTACCTATGTCATGAATCTTTTCTAGGTAAATATAGGAAGAACTCGTCTTACTTACAGCTGGTGAGAAGTTGACACAAACATCCATGCTCGGATTAGGCCATTCATTGCGGAACACAACAGCCAGAAATTATTAATAGAGTCCTGATGTGGCCAGTGCAACAACGGCCACGAGCTGCTACGCAAGCAGCCATATGCACCCAACCTCGCTGTTACTACGAGATGGTCACAATTTATTGGCGAACTCACCAGGTGGGTTCTGCTTGCCTCAAGCTTCGCCCAGTGTGCTACTACTACCTTACCTTGATGATAATTCGGACGAGGTCCAGGTGGCGTTATGCACGCAACTCATCTTGCTTGGAGTTGATGCTGCAGTCCGTGACCAGCGGGATGGCTAACAGCGAGTTATCCCCACAGTTCACGTAGCCGCTAACAACAGGTTTATCTGGCACTTTCAGTAAGTATGCGTCCAGTAAGTTTTTAAATTTCACAGTCTCTGTACGGGTGACATTTCGGATGTGACGTGGCATTTTGTTGAATAATCTCGCCCCCCGAACCGCGAAACTATTAGAATACTTTGTGGCCATTGCGTCGCCACCAGTTTGATCGGAATTCGCACGTCACAAGTACGACCAATACGGTCTGAGTGTCTGGCCTGGATTTGTACATTGACGTTGACAGTAAGGCCTTCTAGAATTTTTCAGACATATATCATCGTAAAGCGCTCGAATCCCCTTTGAATGGAGTACATTTGAAGTTGAGCAAGTCTTTCGTGATAATTTAAATCGTGCATGATCCCGATTTTGGCAGCAAACGATCGCTAGATGGCCTCAAGACGCTGGCAGGAAAATAAGGCGCATAGCATCTCGCAGAGACGCAAGATAAAAGAAGACGAAGAAAGAAGATGGAAACAATCGAGCGAGAGATCCATTTCGTAGTCCCACACAGGAGCCACCTTATAAACGGGAACTGCGGCAAATTCTCTCTAGTACCCCTAGTGGGGTCCAGCCCATGACAGTCAGACGAGGATAGGGTTCACCGGGATATCCCTAAAAGGAACAGCTAAAAGTCAGTAAATGCGCTAGTTTGAAGCTTCCGGTATCTAGACACGACGTACTGTTTCGAGGGAGGAAAAGAGACGGAAAATGTAGTCTATCAAGAAAAGCGGGAAACCCAAGCACGGAAGCTGGGCAAGAGTACATCAAGCTGGAAAGGAAGTGCACGAATGTGCTGACAATAGTTAATAGCATCATCAATACCTACGCCAAGGAGGTTATATTTTCGTCGTGTTTGTCTGTCTGTCTGTTTGACTGTCTGTCTGTCACAAAGATAACACAAAAAGTTATGAACAGATTTGGATGAAACTTACAAGTATTGTTAGGTATGTTAGGACGAACAGATGATCAACTTTTGGTGAAGATATGTCTATCCGTTTGTTTGTTTGTTTGCATGCCTCATTTTTCTCAATGCCATAACTCAAAAAGTTACGGATGGATTTTTATGAAATTAACATGATCATTACCAAATTTTGGTAATGATCCGTTTGTTCGTTCGTTCGTTCGTTTGTCACTGTTTTTAATTTTTGCTTGTTAGCACAATAACTAAAAAAATAATGAATGGATCTTTATGAAATTTATAGGGGTTGTTAGTAATGTTGAGAGACTTTAATGATTGAATTTTGGTGCAGATCGGTTTCTTCGTTTGTACGTTTGACTTACGTTCACCATAACGTTTGTTAGCAGTATTACTATCAAAAGACACAAATGATTCGATTTTGGAGTTAATACAAAGAAAACTACGGTTTCGGAGCTAATTTGAATTTTTTACTAACGTTGCCTTGCTTGGCGGAGGTATGCGCTCTCAGAGTTTAAATTTACTCATTTATTGTTGCATTTCATTGTTATATGCAGTTCCGACAACGCGCTTGACTGTTTTCTTCTATTGAAAAAAAGTTTGTCTACAATAAGGATGAACTAGGCAAAATTTCGTCGCGTGGGCAAATAATCAGTAGACACTGCGCATGACTTTTACGTTAATAATAAAATAGCGTACCAGGCTATCAAAAATAATAACGAAGAATTTGCACCAGCACCGCTGCAGCGTCGCGCTCGTGGCCAATGGCAGTGGATTGCGCATACAGCTAAAACGAAGGCCGACCAATAATATAGCCGAGACACAGGCGTAGCCACGATACGCTACACAGCTTAGTGAAGCCCCGGCAAAGTAGTTCGAAGTTTAACTTTAAAGTTTGGACTCTTGAAATTCAGCTCTTGAAAGTTGAGTTCGATGATTTTACTTTTAATTAATTGAACACCCTTTTGCTTGAGAGGAAGGACGAAACATAAAAACTAAATAAATGCATAGCTATCTTAATTATAGTTTAGGTTCGACACTTTTTGCCAAAACCATGTTAAGATATCACGTCTGGTTACCTATAACATTTCGAGAAATGCAATTTTACTCGATAAAATAATATTTTTAGTATTCTCAACGCAACTGCTTTGCTTCTAAAGCTTGTAACGCGACTCCTATGAAAAGGCCAAAGCTTCTCAGCTGACGTTTCAAACGTCAAGTCTGGATGGCTTAATTTTGGCGCCCAATCGAACGTGCCTTCATTGATACAAGTTTCAGGCTTAGACCCTCAGTCGCTTACAAGTGAAACTTGCAAGAACTCAGGCTTACCCTGTAAATGGAGTTTCCAGTGGGCTCGGCTTCACCGGGTTGCTTGTAACACTGCCCATGCCATTCAAAATGAAGAAGCCAAAGTTCTGCCAAGTGGGCTTGGCTTAGATCAACTTCAAGGATCCAAACGAACGCGTCTATAACAGAGCAAGTGCAGCAACATTCTTTAATTCCGGTAAACACACGGATGACACAGCCGCCAAACTACCAACCTGATTACATTGCATAAAAAGTAACTACAACGTACAAGCTTGAACGAAATGCGAAAGACATGCCATTAGGAATTTACTGGGTTGAGCAATAAATCATGAGCGTTTCCGCAATATCTTATTCAACAATTTACACTGCTGTATCATGTAAAAATTAGTCAACAATAGAATCTCCGTCGTCGCTGATGACTTCTTCTCTCCGTTCAATAAGTTTCTTGACGCCTATAGAGCTAAGAAATTTGTCCAACCAAGCGCTCTATCCCCCATCATCCTTAATCGATACAACGCAGTCATAAGTGATCAAAAGAGATGCAAATTTTTTGTGGTGCCAAGGAGGATGAAGCAACAATTACCATCCAAGTTTCTGACTTACGACTGTGGTCATATCGGTGCTTCGCAGACGGCTGTTGTGTTGCAGCAGAACACCATGTTGCCGATGAAATTTTTAGTGAATGGCTTCGTTAAGTCAACGCAACAGGAGAACGTAAAGCTTCTCATTTGCAGTATGGTTGAGTTCAAGCACTTCGTAATAGATTATGTCTTATTAGTCCCCGGTTTTCGAGGCAGAATGTCTCCTTTTCCTTGATGAGTCGCTTGTACCCCAGTTAAGCTATTCTTTACGCTGCTCCATATTGATGCAAAGATATCGTTTTTAATCTTCTCCGCCAGTGACAATGCATTAAAAATGGCTCTGTTTGTGCCATGAGTTACGCGAAGTCCAGCGAGCAAACCGGCGGAAATCACAGAGCGCTGGTTTCTTGTTCCTTTTGCTCACAGCGTGTTGTACTCGAGCGGCAAGTTTCTGAAACATACTCACTGCGTGAAGGTGGTTCACTACAGTTTTCAATTCACCAATTCATCTCTTCAGCCAATTCTCTGGTCGCATAACTTGGTTCTTCTTGAAGAAGTCGGTATAATCGCTCACTAAAGAATTGGTCCACCGGAGCATGACACGTCAATCATTTTATAATTTTCATCTTGTAAGCGTCATAACTAGAGCCCGGATTTATTGCGCTTAAAATATTACAGTAATAGATCCTAAAAATGCTCTTATTGCAACTAAAAATTGTTCTTATTCACCTAAATATTGTTCTTATTGAACCTGAAATTTGCTCTTATTGCCCTTAAAAATTTGCACTTACTGCACCTAAGCAATAGGAGAGAAAGAAATGGGAAACAAAGAAAAGGCAAGTACAGCAAAAAACTGAAAGGACCAAAACCAAGTCGGATCGCTAACGAGAATAGCATGTCAGTGGATCAACTGACATATATTTCAGTAGGTATACGGTACGCTTGTGCTAATTGATAATCCTTCCCAGTCGCAGGAATGATTCTTGCAAATATCCAGCTTCATCTGTTCCCATGATATATTCCCGGAACAAAAGAGGTTATAAAAACTTTATCATATTTTGCAACTCAATTGTATTTCTACCCCAACAAATACATGGAACAATAATTTATAAGGGAACCAATTGTCATGGCGTTTGAAGTGTGACACGTTTCAGTGATAATAAGTGCTATGAATTCACACGTCCCTCATAGGAACGCGTTCAGTCACGAAACTAAACAGTGTCAACTTTTTTTTTCTCTGTCCACACGTAGAACTGTTTGATTCATGTGAATGATGCCAAGCATTTTGTTATGATATCGTTTCTTTACATTTTCGCTTATATTTTGAGTCGGTTTGAAGTCACATTCGTATCCCATAATCTTATAGATTGATTTTGATAGGAATAGCCTATTTCAAAAATAGTTATACCCTGATCAACCGACAGAAGAGAACTCAGCACAGAGCAATCAGTTGAACTACCAAATCAAAGATGGCGTCCGTGTTCTTATAACATTTTCAGGTTTTCTAGCTTTATTATCTTAAACGGGAGTATTGCAGAGTGATTCTGTTCATTAAAGTGAACATAAAAAAATATGTCGACTTGTCCATGATCAGTGAACGCTGCAGAGGATAAATTTAGCATTCATAAGTTCTGTTTACTGAACTTGAACGACGCAACGTATTCAAAAAAAGGGACATGCTTCATTCTTCAGTCTACCGCGTTTACTGCAGCTGCTCCTCTAAAATCAACGTGCTGCATCCATCAGTTTGAGTGAACGCGTTCAAATGAGGGGCATGTGAACACGGCCTCATATGTTGCATTTATAGCCCTCATTGCAGTTGTTGCACTCACTGCAGTTATTGCACTTATTGCACTAACGCCGGACACTGCACTAAATCCGGGCTCTAGTCATAACCAACAGCGGGTGCCACTAAATTTGAAGGGCTGCTTCTTCTCCATACACGTCACAAATTTCACCAGCAGCTTTGGCGGCGATTAACTACTCTATTAAACACAAGGAGCAGACAGTGTAGCAAATGTTCAGTTTTGTTAACTTGATATTCCACCACAGTGAACTGGAGGCGAATCTAAAGTAATGAAAAGTGGCGGATTTGGATTTGTTCGATTGAGTCTACAAAGTCAATCTAAGCCAAGCCCAGTTGACTTGACTTGTCCTATTATGCAGATATGAACCTTAACTTCGCCACCCTGAATCGTATTGAAGGTGCCAGAAGCAGCCCTATTATGTTGAACCGACTGAAATTGCAATTTTACCGAGTAAGGCTAAGTTCTTGGGAGTCTCACAGGCAATTTATTAAGAGTCAACGACTGACACGTCAATCACCAAGTGAAAGCTCGGGCACCTGTCTGAAGATTCGCACAAGTCAAGCCTCTGAAGCTTTAATTTCGTTGCCCAATCGAACCCGCCTATATATTCTTGCTTAGGCTCGTGCATGTGGGCTCACTAAGGGAGGTGAATTAGCATTGATGAAAACAAAGCGTATTCTTACGTTACCTAATCTAACCAAGCTAGCTTTACTTGACTTAATAATAGCTCACGTAACCATATGTAACATAATCCGATCTCACATAACCTAATGCAACCTAAAATAACCTAAACCACTGCCGTTTATGCTAGGCGGGCTCTGTAAGCGAGAAGGACTACGTTATTGCACACTATATAAGTGAGGCGGACTATGTAAGCGAGGTTGACTGTGCAATTTAGGGTGGAGCTGTTTTTCAACTTTTTTGGAGTTCAGTTTCACAATACCATGGAAAAGTTATGGAGGTGTATAAAAACAATGTGTGCAACATTTTAGACCCTTAGGTCGATTCCTTCATGATTTGAGGGTCAATTGAAAATTTCGAAAATACAAGAAATTAGCATATACTGTATGTATTTGAAAAATTCCCCCGAAAAATCATTTTGCCTGTTTAGGGCCACAATAGGTAAAATCGTCATAAAACGTCTTTAGAATGTATGTTCCAATTTGAGGGCCATGAGAAAATTTAAAAAAGACAAGAATGAGCATAGATTTGAAAAATTCCCCCAAAATGATAAATATATATAAGGTGGCTACTTAGGGGTCGACATAAGTAAAAAGCGTCATTAAAACGTTTCTAGATTATAAGCTCCCAATTCTAGAGCTCTAATTTCATCATCTTCATGATTTGAGGCTCTCAGTATAAATGACTAATTTTCCTAAATACGATAATTGCATTATAGTTTATAACCGAATAGCATTATGTTTTGAAAAAAATAATGGTTTGGGCGCCATGTGGATTAACTATGATCATTGTTAGTTACTTTTAGCTTGTGGTTCCGGGTAGTACCTGGTACAGCTCTTAGTTTATTTCACGAATTGTGATAGTACCGCACCATATAAAAATAATCCAGAAGTCACCACGAGCAGGTGGCTGTACATCGAATTCTGCCCAACCTATCCCATCCACTCCACCATGCGAATGAGGTAAATTTTTAGAACAAATATTCTTACTTTCGAACCTAGTAAGTCTTCTCCTCCCTTCTAATTTACTTCGTATTATTCCGTCTCTTGCTTCCATCTACTCGACGATGGAAGGGGCATCTGTCACCATTTTGATGTATCTCTCCTCTGCTTGGCTGTGGTTGCAGGATGACATAAGGAGAAGTAAGTCAGCTGATCCCCTCTAAATGTCAGTGAAATCAGTCGACAGATGCGTTGTCACAGGAGTTTCTGTCGGTTGGGTTGTTAGCCAATTAGTCATAAAATGAGACTTGGGAATCGAACAGCAATTCAAGCAGTTCCAGTCGCCTCAGAGAGGTTTGTCCTGCTGTTTTAGCTTATATTATCCTACTGATTCACAGTCTTCGAATGACAGCACTTGTATCATATATCATAGCAAGCAAAAAATTCTCGCTGTGTGCAAAGTACCCTACACCCTACTATACTGCATGAATAGTTGTTCGATTCCCAAGAGTATCATTTTATGAGTAATAGGCAAACAACCCAACCGACAGAAACTCCTGTGACAAAGCATCTGTCGACGGATCTCACCGACATCCAGAGGGGATCAGCCGACTCACTTCTCCTTATGTCATTCTGCAACCACAGCCAAGCAGAGGAGAGATACATCAAAATGGTGACAGATGAATCTTCCACTGTCGAGGAGAAGGGAGCAACAAACGGAATAATACGAAATAATTAGAAAGAAGAAAACGACTTCCTAGGTTCGAAACCAAGAAAGAATATTCGTTCTAATAATAATTATTGGCCTCATTCATATGGTAGGGTGGATGGGATGGGCGGGGCGGAACTCGACGTACAGCCACCTGGTGAGTTCTAGATTATTTTTTGCTTGGTGCGATACTTTCACAGTAGAAAAAACGAACTAAGAAGAACCACAAGCCAAAAGTAACTAACAATGATCATAGTTATTCCAAATACAACTCAAAACAATTATTTTAAAAAAATTCTAATGCTATCCTCATATAATAAAACACTTGGTGATTTTACTTATTTCGTGTCTGTTCTGAAGGAATAGGGTGAAAAATAGGCTAGGTTTCATATTTTGTAAATCGATGATCAGGTTTTAGAAGATGGCGAAGGCTGATCCTTATCCCATTATCTGAAGACACTTCTTGATTGAAATACTTCTTGAAATCGGAACAATATGAATGCAATTCAAAAATCCGACTTTATAACTTTTATTTACTCAGGTCACGACGCATAAATTCGGTAGATTGTTAACGAAGCGCCCTGGAGTGATTTTTCACGGGGAGTAGAGAATTATTTTTGCTAGCTTACTGTCTTTCTCATTCACGATGCAGTTTTCTCTTCATAGGCCAAAATTTCAGCACTTCAAATGAAGCAGATGTTTCAGTTGAAAGACGGTATTAACGGTATCGTTGCTACGGAGCGCTAACATTGTATATAAGCGAACTTGACCGGCGTTGCATTCAAATTTATTGGAGTGTTTTACGCAAGATTTTACTTCTGCTTATCGATATAGAAGACCTAAGGATGAGAGCACGACAAAAGATCAATGAAGAAAATTAAGAAGTGAGTCAGAGAAGATGCCGCGCTGGCCTATAGGTAGTAGACAAACATATCGATTATTGGGGGAATTTTTTCACGCAAGGGTCCACTAGTCTTTATATAATGAAATGCTTGGTATATTTATTTTTTTCGTCTTCGCTCTTAAAGAAATATGCAGAAAATAAGCCAGGTTGTAGATTTTGTAATTCATTTACGTTTTCGTAGAGATCGATGATCAGCGTGCAGAAGATGGTGAAAATTGGATCCTTATCTCTTCATCTGGATGCACTTCTTACTTGAAACACTTCTTGAAACAGGGACAATATGTATGCAGCTTCTGGATTCCGATTTTATGTTTTTTCTCTCAGGTTACGACGTATAAATTCGGCAAATAATCAACGAGACACTCACGATGTGCCCAACCATAGCTGTTGACTGTGCGTTGCAAAAATTCGTTTGCTAGAAAAAATGCAATAAAATATCGAACAAATAGATGGGAAGACGAAGAAATCAATTACAACAACATAGCTGCGGTTTCCTTAGTATTGATATGGCTTACTACGCAATCATCACATTATCATTTTGCATACTAGAGCACTCCGCCATCAAAAATCACCGCTGATGAACATGGCTTACAGAAAAGAAAAATACAACTGCGCTGCATACGTAAAATCGGAGGAGTGTTAAACGCTCTTAAAGTAATTGTCAGTACAAATTTATGAACTGCACCTGTTAAATTTTTATTTTAAAGAGCTTTTCTAATCAAAATATTGCATATGGTCATACGGAAGAGTGTTTTTTTTTATTAGTTTAACCTGTTACGTTATTCAACCATGGCTGTTTCCAGGTGCCTTGATCATGTTTGGGAATACCCTTGTACATGGGTTCCCCGTTTCTATGGACATGCTAAATGTCTCTTCCTTCTTCCTGTGTGAGATCGCCTTTGTATTACAAACGGAAGCCTAAACTTCTTACTATAATAATAATCATCATCATCAACGCGAAGCTCTGTGGAAATTATGTAAGTACGGCCAAACCGATTCAGCTTTAGAGAGCAGACCTTTGCTGCCGACAGCAGAAAAAGCGAGGCAGTATATCATATCCTCGGATCGCTATAGGCACATGATGCAAAAGAAACAATGCAGCGTATTCGGGCCTGCCTTTTGTTTACACTGCAGCGACAAGGAACAATAAGAAACTCAACTCCACTTTTGCAATGGTTCTCAACCCCACGGCGATATATCCTAGAAGATGGAGCAGACTTCTGTTCACAAGGCGGGATTATTTATGTTTTTGTTCAGTGCCAGACGGGGAGATCGATGATCGTTTTCCGTTAGCGGCAGCTTCTGTGATTCGACAGATTTGCATTCCGCGTAGGTATGCGTGTTGCACAGTTTTCGCGTGCTTTCGTTTCTGGTATTTGTGTGGCACGTCTTTCGCGAGTTGTTGTCGGGGTATGTGGAATATGTGTAGGTACTGCTTGTGTTTTGCGTGTTTTAGTTCAGGATGCCTGTGCCGCAAGTTTTTCGCGTGTGTTTCTTCGTGTGTCTGTGTTCTCACGTTCTTGGTTCTGGATTACTATGTTACAAGTATTTCATGTATTACAGATCCGGTGATTTGTGCTGCAAGTCTTTCACGTATCACTGTTTGGGGTATAAGAGTTGCATACGTTTTGTTCCGGGTATTTGTGCTGCGAATCTCTCACGTCTTTGTGTTACAGGGGTATATGTATTTATGTTACGGGTCTTGCAGGTATTCGCGTTCTCACAACATGTATACTACATATCATTGAAGCGTTTGAGTGGCTGCTATATTTATGGCATGTTACCTTCACACGTTTGTGATACGGAGATTTGTGTACGGTGTTTTGAACAATACTAAGAACTGCCCTATTCTAAGTGCAGTATATTAGTGTGTTCGTGTGTACGTTACACCGTCAACCACAAGAAATATGTCTTCACATTTCACAGACACACACGCACAAAAAATACAGTAAAGCACTAATTTGCGCGCACCAGAAATCGCCCAACAGTGTGATTTTAGCACAGGAGACAGCGAGGGTTTTCCTGAGATGCTAATTTTCTACGATTATTTATAATGACGGTCCAGCCACTAGTAAATACAATAACTCATCTAATTTTCATGAAAATCTGTTCATTACTTATTAAGTTAGGGCACCAACAAAAAATACGCAGACAAACAAACAAACAAACAGATGGACAGATCTTCACCAAAAGTTAATCATCTGTTCCTCTTAACATACCTAAAATTTCCTGTAAATTTCGTCAAAATCCGTCAACAACTTTTTAAGTTATCTTAATGGCAGACAGACAGAATAAGAGACAGACAGACACAGCCGACGAAAACATGACCTCCTTGGCGGAGATAAAGATACAAAGTAAGAATAACATGAAAACATTTTCTTTTGGTGAGACAAAATATTACAATTCGTGAGAAGTTAGTGGGTGGGTGAAACGAAGCTAGTCGATTGAACGCAAAAATAACTGCAGGCGTTTAAATCGTATGCGAATCCTACTTAGAAAGGTTCTGATTGAATTTCAAACTACTGAGCTGAAAATAATTGAAAACACGTAAGCTTTCCATGAAGATATTTCATGTAGAAATTCAAGGCTTAATTGAGCAGTCTCATGCAGGGTTGGCTGATTTAAACCAAACGGCTTAATCCAAATAAAAAAAAAACATTGTTTAAACCAACCAAAAAAATATGGGTTTTTGGTTTGATTCGATTTTTCTAGCTTTTATTCATAAATGTTGCAAAATAAAATAGTTTTACTGCTAATAATTATTCAATTTTGTTGACACAACTGGAAGGATAAGTAAATTAATGTTTCTCTATTTAGGAATCTGCTTCACTGTTAGGGCAGTCAGGGTCAACTATTGCTTATGTTTATAAAAAATCTATAACCTATTGAATTTTGCGTTATTTCATTTCAGAGATGCATTTCTAATTATATTCTGGCATGCTAGCAGCGGCTGAAAATTAGAAGTAGTACTTAAAGTTGCTTTAGATAGCTAGTGAGCTCATGAGAAGGATGCAGGCCAACCAAACCAAACGATGACGCCTAATGGCAAGCAAAATGATGAAACGCAAATGTTAACGTCGAACTTTTATAGTGAATACAAATATTTTACTGGTGAGACACAAATGCAAAAACCTTACTCGCAGACGCCTCCTAAGGCCTGCAATTAAGAGCACAATGTGGCTACACCAAAACAGGGAATTCTGGGAACTTCTTTAATTGCAGCTCAGCAAACAGAAGCCGCTGCAACATCGCAACCAACTCCTGCAACTTCCTTCGCAATATCCGACAGCGCCGAAAATTTCAACACGAAGAACAGACGCAAGCGCTGAAACCATTACGGGAATTTCTACCGGGATTTCCGTAGTTTTTGGTTCTTGTTGAGAGAGTTTCTAAGGTTGTGGGAACTCCAAAGACGCGAGGAATAAGATTGCCCTGGAATTAGAGTTACCCATGATATCTCATCAAAATAAAATATACAGTAGCGAGCATAAGATAAGGGACTGTAAAATGCTAAATTATGTAGCCTTTCTAATAAATATAATACTGATCCCAAAGACTTCAAACTTGCCATAATTATAGATACATCTTTTGTACGACGCGTGATAAAATTTCAGAACATTATGAGAAATGGATATCAAATAAGCAGAAACAGAATAAAAATGTTTACATTTTTCCTCTGTGCAAAAGTTCAGGGACACAATCAGATATGGAATAGTAATACTTAGTAATGTCCATATTACGACATTTCTAAGCATTTAGAAGACTTCGCTTGTGAAATTTATTGAAATAAATCATCAAGTTGAAGCTTCGGCATTATTGGAACAAATCGAACTACATCATGGCGCCAAAGAAACGTCTACCAATGACTGAAGCTGAGGGAAAAAAACAGAGTGTGTCGTTCCATGAAAGATAGGAATCCCAGCCAGAAATTTCTAATGCGATGGGAAGATATCGCAGCATCGTATAACGTGCCACAGCCAGATTTAGACAGGAAGGAAATTTTAAAACGTTGCCATGACCGATATAGCTACAAAAAAAAAAACACTCCGAGAGAAGACAGATCCATAGTGAAACAGAGCATGGAGTACAGTTTTGAGTGTGCAGCTGGAAATTGCTCATGAGATGGGTCAACTGTCCGGTGGTAAGGTGTCTCAATTTACTCTCTCACGCCGACTCGAGCAGGCTGATTTACTTCACGGGTTCCTGCATCAAAACTTCTGATTTCCAATAAGAATAAAAAAGTGAGACTATAGTTTGCTCGTGAACACGTTGTATGGTCGGATGCACGTAAGGTGGGTTGCAGTACATTTTAGTGACGAATCCAAGTTCAATGTCGTTGGTTCTGATGGAAAAAGGTATGTTAGGCCCGAAGTAAGAGAAAGATATCTTCAGAGTGCGTCAAGAAAACAGTGAAGCAGGTAGGAGGTAGTGTCATGGTGTGGGGAGTCATTTCTGCTGCCGGTTCAGGACCACTTCTTCGCCTGCATGGTTCAATAAATGCGGCAGTTAATAAAGAGCTACTTCGCCAGTTGTCCCTCTGAATTGAGGCCAATGCTCTGCAAGCGGTATATTGACGACACATTTCTTTTATTTATGAATCCATGTCACGTAAATTTGTTTTTGGACTACCTCAATGGCAAACTAAGTAATATCAAATTCACTTGTGAAATGGAACAAAATAACAAATTATCCTTTATAGATGTTTCCGTTCAACGTGATGACAATTACTTTGTTACTTCTGTTTATCGCAAGCCTACTTTCTCTGGATTAGGTACGAACTTTTTCAGCTACTGTGATGATAGACTGAAATTTAGCAGTGTCATGACGCTTTTAAACCATGCCTGGAGAGAGTGCTCTAGCTTCACTAACTTGCATTTAACTTTCTGAAACAGTTCCTTACTTCCAATGGTTTTCTGGCTAGTTTCATAGATAAAAAAATCAATAGGTTTTTAAACAACCAGTACTCAGGGGACAACAACTTGGAAGCGACTGAAAATTTTACATATTTGGTAATTCCTTTTTTTGGCCCACAATCGTGCAAACTCCGGGCAGAACTTCTGAAACTTCTCACTAAGTATTTCCCTACTTTAAATTTCAACATAAACCTCATCAATAAATATAGCATTCGTTCTTTCTTCCACCATAAAGATCGCCTGCCTGACTCTCTACGTCCGTCCCTGGTGTACAACTACTGTTGTTCCAAATGTGGAATGCGCTATATGTGGGCTCTACCACGCGTAGCCTTAGTACCAGGGTCGCCGAGCATACAGGCGTTAGTTCCATGACCGGTCGCCTCTTGTGTATATTTTCACACTCCTCCATTCGCGATCATGCCTATCAGTGCAATCGTCCAGTTACTGCAAATGATTTCCAAACTCTCTCTTCAGCTAAAGGTAGTCACAACTTGCGCACAATCGAATCTTTGTACATTTTTAAAAATATGGCAGAACTAAACGACATGCAAAGTGCAACACCCCTTTGTGTCACAAGTCCCTCGTAAATTAGGTTTTAAATGTTTTCAAGTTTGTATACTGTGAAATTGTTTAGCTTACTTACCGAATTTCAAATTTCTCGATTTCAGAAACTTTTGCTGATGGACAAAATGTGTCCGTAACGTTCTTTCATTGCCTGGCCAGCTCGTGATTTTACTAAATTTCAGCAAAATGGCTAATTTTATTTCCTACCTCGCTTTATTGTGCGTAATTCAATTAAACATTAATGTGGCAAAAAACTGTTTTAACAGCTGAGAAAAGTCACGGAATTTTGAGTGCTGAATATCACTGTGAGCAGAACTGAGAACGGAAAACGGTAGGGCGGTGCAATTTTGTTGGTACCACCTTGGAGCAGATAGGGTTAAGAACTACAACTGCGCAACCATCCACTTTCAAGAAAGACAACGCTCCTTGCCACAAAGCTAGGGCAGTTGCGACCTCCTTGAAGGATGAACGGATAGCAGTTATGACTAGAGCCCGGATTTTTTGCACTCAAAATATTGCAGTTATCTCTTGTTGCACCTAAGCAATAGGGATGGGAGAAATAGGAAAGGAAAAGACATATACGGCAAAAAATTGAAGGAACCAAAAAGGTCGGACAGCAAACAGGAATAACATGTCAGCGGATCAACGGACACTTACGGCAGTTCCAAATAAAAATTGTTAGTAAACATTGCGCTTATGCTAATTGACAATTATTTTACCCAATGGCGAGAATGATTCTTGCGAATATCTCGGTTTACCTGTACTCATGATGTATCCCGCGAACGAAAAAGATTACAAAAATTTAATAGTGAGATTTTTAGATTTTGCTACTCAATTATATGTTTACCCTAACAAAAACATTGAACAATAATTTATAAGGTTATCAGTTGTCATAGCATATGAAGTCTTGTGACCCGAGGAATTTACTATCAATGATATTAAGTACCACGTGTCACATGACTTCATACTACAATGCAAGTTATAAATGCAATATTTATGTCCTCTAAGGGTGAGTTCACACGTATCTCATCGTAACGCGTTCAATCCCGAAAATGAACACGAACTGTGCGCCAACTTTTTCTGTCTCTGTCCACACGAAAAACTGCCCTTCATAAAAATGAGTAATGCCCCACGGTTAGTTATGATATCATTTCTTTACAGTTTCGCTTCGATTTGGCGTCAGTTTAAAGTCACATTCGTATCCCATATTCTTAGAGCCTGATTTTGATAGGAACAGCCTATTTCCAAAATATTTATAGCCTGATAAACCGATAGAAGAGAAATCAGCGCAGATCAATCGGTTGGGCTTCCAAATCAAAGATGGCGTCTGTGTTCTGACGACATTTTCAGGTGTTCTAGTTTTCTTGTCCTAAACGGGAGTACAGTGATTCTGATAATTAAAATAACGACAAAAAAAAGTTTTTTTTTTTCGACTTGGCGATGGTCTGTGAACGCTGCAAAGGATAACTTTACTATTAATAGATTCGGTTCACTGAACTTTGATAGCGCGTCCATCAGTTTGACTGAACGCGTTACGATTAGGGGCGTATGAACACGGCCTAATATGTTGCATTTACAGCTCTTATAGCTTTTATTGCAGTCATAGCATTTATTGCACTAACACCGTAAACTGCAATAAATCCGGGCTCTAGTTATGACTTCGCCACTCCAAAGCCCTGATCTCAATCCAATCGAAAACGTGTGGAAGATCATTGGAGAACGTTCTCGCGACAGAAAATCCAGAACTCAGGATACATTACGGAAATTTTTAAAGGATGAGTGGAAGAAGCTAACTCCACAATTTTGTACAGAATTACTAATAATAAGTTACTGCAGCAAATGATGCAATGGGGTTACACAGAACAATGTAAAGTTTACTAATTATTGATACTTTTGAAACGTGTTATGTTGTTTGAATGAAATTTACATAAATTATAGTATTTTCTGATTGTGTCCCTTAACGTTTGCACCGAGTAACTTAACATTTACATTCGATCTCTGTTTATTCCGTAACCATGTTTCATAATTTTCTGAAATTTTAACACGATACATACAAAACACGTATCATAATTATGTTAATTTCCAAGCCTTTTATTTTAGTTCAGTATTTTTATTTGTAAAAGAGGTTTAAAAATTGTTTCACTGTCCTTTAACTTAAGCTTGCTACAGTATGTTATAAAGCTCAACTCTAATGCAAAACGTTTAAATTTCACTAGACAACGATGACCTGTAGATATACAAGAATTAAAAACCTCATTTTTACAGGACCTCAATGGAAAGAAGATGTATCGAATAACGCTAATTCCAAAGCTTCAATTACTAAAATACTATAATAAACAGCAGAGTGCATTTTACTGTATTTACCTGTGAATTAAAATTTTAAAGAAAATGGTAGTGAAATCTTTCGTTTTGTAGAAAACAAACCGCACCAAACCAACTACGCTCAGCTGAATGTCAGATAATATTACAGCTCACGAAAAGAAAAGCACGTACACACCCGAGTATAATGTCAGTAACAACATTGTTACTGTCATCATAGCCTGGTAAATACTGTCCTTCACATAGAGAATGTTGGAATACAAGTAAGGATGTTGGTGTTTCAAGCTGTGTCAAGGCCCTACACGGGGGGAGGGGGGGGGGCAATGTCTGGCGAAGAGCGGGTAGAATCTCGGGGAACATGCCGGCCGAACATTAAGGTGCCATTTCACGAGATGGGGGAATCTCAAGGTCACGTAAGTAAGTTACATTGTTTTCGTATGAATGCGATTACACTGTGGAGCAAACCAGCAAATTTTAGTGTCGTAGCTACTACAACTAGTTTGAAACTTTTTTGTAACGATTTGAAAAGCTTAAAAGCAAATAAGTTGGATGTTGGCCTGATAATGCGTGCTGTTCACGAGCCTAAGTTCGCGCACTGGGCAAACCTCTGGCAGCAGCGAATGTCTGTTGGGCAGCGGGCAATATGGGCTGCCCGGCGGGCAATTCCTCTTGTTCGTCGGGCAATGTTCGCCCGTGTGATAGGGGCTTTAAACACGACGTAGGCCAAGCATCTACACAAAGTTGCTGTTGAGAATATTGCGTGTACTGCAGAAATACCGCAGCTAATAATATGGACAAGACTTACTGTAAAGATGCACACTGAGATAGCCATACCAAATCATCATTTATTAACCACAAAGTTTACGGTTTTTCTAGCCCCGCTACTAAAACATATAAATCACATGTACAGATTGACGAAGCACCGACAAAAAATTCCTGCAATAACATCAGAACACAATAAAGTTAATGAAATTATTAATAAATGGAGAGAAATAAAAAACAGACTTTTAATCATGCCCGTCACTAAATTCCCACCTAGTCTTCACTACACGTCTAGGCCCGGCAGAAACTTAACGTGCGGTGCGGATGATTTCGGAAGATACCCAGCAAATTTTACATAAATTTAGCCCTCAGATCACGTATACCTTAGTGACTGGATGCGCATGCATTGCCCTCAAGTAGATTGATTGCTTAATTGATTGATAAAGAAAAGTTCCGGTCAGCAAACACGAGGCTTAACGCGTTTAAAAATCTTACTCGGTTTATTCCCCGTTATGAAAAGTTCACTGATGGCTTCGCTTATTGTACTCATACATAAAGAACACGTTCTGGTGTTTTTTTTTTAGTTAAATTGGCACATTCTGGAGAACAGTGCCGCTCAGTTTAATTGGGTATTAATAAAAATGGAATTTTGAAGAACATTAAATAAAACGAAACGAAGTGCTAGTACTAAGTCTGATCCCGTTGTAAGTAAACGTAATTGTCAAATCATAAAGAAAATACAGCAAAAATGACAAACGGTTAACAATAAAATAGCAAAGGAGGTGCACTCTGAGCTTCATTGTACTGGTTCTTAATCGTTAGTCCGTTTCCCACCATATATCAGCTCGTCTAGCCTGCCCGTGATTCTCAGGATCTCTCAGGGAGGAAAATTTTAATTTTAACAAACTTTTTCATCCCATCTCATTCTGTCTCGCGGTCGCTATATTAATAGAGTACCCGCGCTGTCAACAATGACAGCGAGGAATTTTTGAAGACCCGTTGTCATTTAACATACTTCACTTCCGTTACTATCATGCATCTGGAGAATAAGCAACAAAAGCCAACTGAAATTATCTTAGGAGATGAGTGCTATCTATATCAACTCATCTACTGTATATCAGCACAATCGTCTCCCACCTCAGAAGATCAGAAAACTTTTATTTTGGAAAGCAGCAGAGCATGGCTGAATGAAATTAATTCCCCATCGCTAATCATAGATACCGAAGGATATGGTTTCAGTACATCTAAATTCCTTTTTCTCTTGAAGCGAAAATTCTCCGTCAAGGGAAGATTGCAAGCTGAAAGAATTGTGTCTGCTGCCCCGTGAAAAATCATCGCTTTGTCTGTGCTTTGTCGATCGGCCCCTGAATTTATATGTCGTGAACTGAGAGACAACATATGTTCCGATGCATGGAGAAAATGATACTATAAAGAATTAGACTCATGGCCGCGTTAATAAAAGCAGGAAGTATCTCCGTCGTTTCGATATAAAGAACTGTTTCAAGCAAGAAATGCATTCGGATAATAAAAAAATATGGATCTCACTTTTGACTTCTTCTACAACCTGGTCATCGATCTCCATCGAAAAGCAACTTGCCACTTGGCCTATTTTTCACCCATTTCACTGAGATTCGGACACGAAAAAATATAAATGAATAAATAAATACACGAAGCGTTTTAATATAGTACGATTATTAAAATTTGATTGATAAAGTTATCTGCGTCTTTGTACTTTTCAGTAGCTCTAAAGATAAACGAGGGAGTCAAAACGCCAGCATTCCTGAAATTACTGTACGATCCTCACAGCTGTCGTAGTAACCATGTCACACACCGATGCAAAGCAGTTTTTATGTATATTAAGTTAGAATAATAGGATCGAGGTCTAGGAGGAAGTATAGGGGGAGACGACATAAACCTCGAGCAGTGGGACCAAAAAGTAAGCCTCATTCGATCATGAGCGGGTTGGCGGAACGTGCTAACCAAAAATTATTGTTCAGGATGCAAGAGGGGACGGACTCTAAAGAAGCATCGTAACTTGGATACAGAGTGCTATAGGCATAGAGTACCCTAATGAATTTAAAATGACATATTTTTGTTGCATGGGGAATATCTGCAGCGTAAACAGTTGAAGAATAGCACGAGCCTGCGGTTTTGAAAGCTAATAGGAAAATCAACATGCATCTCCGTCACCCATCCCAGCCAGCTCTTACCATGATAGTGGACCGCTGGGTAATATAGCTTAAGTCCCTTCTGTCATCTCCCCTATATTTCCTTCGAGAACGAGAAATAGCTACAAGCGCACACTATCGTAACAGTGCGTAAGAAACGAAAATAAGTGAAACAGAACCACGTGCTTGGTCAAGTTAACAGCTATACATAGCTTTACGTTAACAGTAAAATAAACTGCTTGATGTGCGGCTAGGATTTGAGATAATTCCTCAGTGGAAGGCAGGAAGAAGTTTATTTAGTGATTCAAAAGGATTATTTCAACAGTCTGTCTTCAGTTTCGGTCACACGGGAAAGAAGATGGTAAGCGGCACCCTATTAAGTAAGAACCGGCAATCTTTTGTCTCATCGGTAGCTTGAAATTTGAAATAATGCGTAGCCAAATAACCAACGCGAGCTCGAAGAGTGCACGAGTGCCAATGCATATTTTTTGTCATCACTTCCGACGGTAACTGACGCATGGGCAGAAATGTGGCGCAAGAAACATTAGAAAACGACGTCGGGTGCGCTCAACGCGAAGGAACCGATGTGCTACAGCAAAACTGTGCTTCTGAGAACGACCAAAAACTTTAAAGACCGAGAGTTTAGAAAACTTCTGACCATCAGGAAACACGTCTTCTTTACTAAAGAAATGCAAGCGGTGCAAAGCCGATGGAAAAAGTTTCGTAGCGCAAGAGGGAGTTTGGTGAATTATTTTAGCTATGACCGCAGCTACTTGGACTGTTTTGGTGAATATATTACATCGGATAGCAAACGTAACTCAAATATTACTGCATCAAAAATAC
>LQNS02278150.1:2863998-2880270 GCA_001587735.2 Parhyale hawaiensis
GCAAAGCCCACCCGCCCCGACCCTCCGTTTACCCCTTCTGAAGTTAACTGGGCTCCCAAAAGAAGCCGAACTTTTATTGGAGACCAATAAAATAGTTCCTATTCCATTTCCTGCATCGTTTTTGAAGTTGGTGCACCCCTGGGACGCTGCTCCTGATATCAAAGGATGGACGAACCTAACTAACTTAACGCTAGAGGGCATCCTACGCCCTCCGGGAGTCTACGTCTGGGTAAATATTTTCGCTAACATGAAAATAATCGGTGTTCTGACAGACTTACTGGACAAAGAACTATTAGTTGAAGGCAGGGTAGGTCACAAAATTTCGGCTTTTTATAATCATACACTGATTCCATTAAATAGTTGTGTTATAATCAACAATATTATTCTGCTCATGCTTCTGTACGTCCGTCCATGTGTTGGCACTTTACGCTTCCAGCATTAGACAGGTTAGAATTCAACTATTCAACTTGCAAGAAGCTTTGATTCCGGCTGGAAGCAATTTCAACCATAACAGCGCTTCTTTTCCTTCTTATAAAAATTTTTAGTCAGTTTTGGAGTAAAGATATGAAATTCATTTCACCCCATATTAAATTTTCTTTGCTGGTGGGTTATGGCATTGTTAACATTGCCAGATGGGTAGCTTATTGCATACGGTGAAGGAGCACAAACAGGGTAGCCATAGGCATCTTGACTCTTAAGTGTTTTTTGAAAGCGAAAGTGCAATGTCTATGAAAATACGATGACATTTTGACAACAGGGGTTACGGTAACACAAGAAGGTGTCAGTGAAGAAATTGGTCGAGTTTGTTACTGTGTTCTACAGCTATCACAACAACTAAAGTAGAATAATAAGGAGCTACCGTTCAATATTCACGGGCCCGTTGATAGTATGAAAAATCGAATACGCCGACGAAAAAATAGCAAGGTGCAAGATTATGAAGGATTATATTTCATATAAACTAGCAGAGTTTAAAACAGGCGTTTAAATACATAGGAGGAGAACAATACAGGAAGAACTTTCGTATCTCTGTCTGTATCAAGATAAAAGAACGAATTCTCTGCTGACAAAACATAATCATGCGAGATTCACAAATGAACCCTGAGTACTAAGCTGGGTTAGACGGGGAGTATTAAAGTAGAGGGACTGCGTTACGGTAGACGGAGTTCGTCAGAGTTAATTGACGGACATTTAGTTGAGACTGAGTGAAGTTACAAGCGTTGCCTTATGCCAAACTGAAGTAAAAACGTTAATTAACCGTGGAATTATCACGGATCACGCTAGTAACCTCCGGTAAAGAGGTTATGTTGTTGTTGCGTCTATTTGTCAGTCTATCAACCTGATAAATCAAGAGGTTACGAAATTTACAGAAATTGTGAGGCATTGTAGGAGTAACAGATGATTAACTTTTGGTAAAGATCCATTGTACCGTTTATTTGTTTGCCTCTTTTTTTAGTGCCATAACTCAAAAACCAATGGACGGGTTTTTTATGAAACGGACTTGAGTCGTTAAGTATGTCACTAAGAATAAATGATCACATTTCTGTGAGGATCTGTTGGTTCGTTTGTTTTATGTTTGCCAGCAAAATAACTCAAAAAGTTATTAACGGATCTTCATGAAATTGTTTTTAAAGATATAAATTATCAAATTTTAGTGATGATCTGTCTGTCTATGTCATTGAATGATGTTTATATCAGTATATTTGATTGTTAGCAACACAACTCGAAAAGTTATGAATGGATCTTGAAAAAATGACAAAAGCTGTTATAAGCCTACTGTCAAAAAACACAAATGATTACCTTTTGGTGATAATTATAATACAGAGGAAATCCTAGTTTCAGAACCAATTTATATTTTTTGTTCCGTTGCCTTGCTTGGCAGAAGTACGTGCCCTCATAGTGCTCCAAGAAACAATAATTGGTTCAGCACCTACGAATCGTAATGTCAGAGACTTTCACACTTCGGCTGTTGACGACAGCCGTGGATATACCTCTGGAACTGCTAACATCACCGAAGAGTACTAAAACTGATTTTAGCATTCGACATTCACAGGTGAAGATTTCATTACCAGCTTTTGGACACGGGTTAAAAGGGATTGATACCGGTCTTAATTTCAATGCCTCATTTTAGAAAACCATTGATACTTTTTTGCTACATACGGCATTTTCACAGTAAGTGTGCAAGAGAAAGGCAACACTGGCTTCTGAACTAGACAAATAGAAGCGTAATTACAGAAGGTACTTGAATAGAAAACATTGGGACAATAATTTTTGCCATGGGGTTTGAATAAGACCCACCTTGAAGGGAGAAATTCGCTGAAAGAGGGCGAAGTATCATTATCTTTAGATTCCACTCCCTCTGTACTGAAACTCAGGTAAATCCCCTAATCTGCAAGGATTGCAATCACACAAATCGAACTAATTGTGGGCTTTGAACAAATTACGAACAGGTAACTTTGCCATCAATATTGAAATTACGCTCCAGAGTATGACCTTTCGGATCCTGTCAGCAGTGCTCGTCATGGAATATCATGTTCATTATTTTTCGATTTGCGTCGTTTACACTTTTTTAGACATTTCTACCAATTTTATTTATATCTTCTTAGTATTATCCCAGTAGGTGTGTGGAAAAAGTGATATGTTTCATTGAAACAGCAAAATTCTAAATCTGAATAGCCAAAATCCGAATGAAGGAATGTTTGATATAACATAACATAAAAATTACTGACGGAGCTTCAAGAAAATTACAGAAGCTTTTATAATCGTCAAGAGCCACAAATAACCAAATTTTGGCCATTATAAAAAGGAAATCTTAGTTTCAGGAACAATAATGCAATATTCTTAAGATTGCCTTGCTTGGCGGAGGTATGCGCTTTCAGAGCGCTCTAGTTAGTTTTGTAGTCGCGTGACTACATAAAAACTGCGTTAATGTACGGCTGTTTTATTAGTGCCGTGTGACTACATTCACACCGAGTAGATACCCAGCCTTCCAGCAGGTTTCAGTTACTACTCTCTCATGTCATGCATAATCTCCAAAGTTGCATGGCACTGCGCGGTTGACTCAAAACGCCTGAAAAAATAGTCGAGGTACGTCTGCAGCAGTTTACCTCAGAATTAACCGAACTCACTTGACTTCACTCAGCATGAAATTGCTAAGGTATGACGATCAACAACAACTCCAGAACATGGTTACTTTCGGTTGGTAAAGCGCAAAAAAAGGCGGAATTGAAACAACGTAACTACAGAGGGTTAAATAGCTTTCGGAAAGTTAAAGTCAGTTTGACCGCAAGCCCCATTTGGAAACACCCACGCACTGGTTCGTGCTACAGATATAGACCAACTGTCTTCAAGAGTGAACGGCTGCAGTCGAGTACAGTGGTTCGACATAAAAGTGTAAGAAATGTATCGTTTAAATAGTCGTGCGTAGGTGGCGGTGCTAAAGGTAATGCTGTTTGGCGATAGTGACACAACCATACGTTGCAGAACCGCTTATTACGATCTGATGTTCCTGCATAAAAAGCAGATCTTTAGTTACTTTTTTGTATAGTGTTTATACCGCAGATGCACATTCATACTCACAATATGATATGACGCCGCACGGCTCGTATGTCGTTCATATTACCGTATCTATGCTGCCGAGTTTATGTAACGGGACGACGTGCGAGGTGCGCACCGTCGCATCAGATTGTGGGTTCGAATCCTAGTGCGGCCTCGGCATTACGTCCTGACCTGTTTTGCATTTTCAAAGTGTGAAACTCATTTCAAAGACTTGATGAAATTTATTGAAAATAACTCATTTTTTCCTAAACTATTTCAGATAATATTATAACTGGTAACAGTGCTCATTTTTATACATTGTTAGTAATGGAAACAAAATGGATAAAGATAGCAGCTCACCCTCGCGCGGGTCACCAGAAGGCGGACATTGTAAGGTTGCAAAATGCCTGGTTATCAACGATGAAACGGGTCGAAAACCGCCTTAAAGAATAATGAAAGCCTCAAAGATCGACCACATTCAGGCAGACCACAAGTTATTCAACGGAAGAATGTTCGAGGAGGCTTTGAAAATGATCCGAAACTCAAAATAACTGAATTTGCGAAAAATAAGATTTCTGTGTCAACCGGGCCAAGAGCTCTAAAGAGTGAAGGTGGAAAGAGCTTAAAGCGTCAGAAAAGACTGCTACTAACTGCTGACATGGTTAATGAGCGCCAGGAGCGATGTTCCCGCTTCTTAACGACTTGAAAAATCCTGGAAATCGAGTCATGATTTTCTCAGATGAGAAGACCTTCACCGTGGATCCTGTCTTCAACAAACAGAACGATCGAGTAGTGTTCTTTGGCCAAGACATCTCTGATTTTCGTTACGTCTCCACAGCAAAGCATCCGGCCTCTGTGATGATGCTTGGCGTTGTGGCCTCCAATGGAGAGAAGATGCCTCCAGTGTAGTTCAAGCGCGGTAATAGGTTGACAGGGGCTGAATACAGGATATCATGGCCACAAAAGTTCTTCCTCGGATCAGAAAAATCGTCAAAGATGGAGATTACGTGTTTCAGCAAGACGGTGCACCAGCACACACGTCCGAAACCGTCCAAAACTGGATGAGCCAAAACATGACTTTTTGATCCAAATACTTCTGGCCCCTACAGTCGCCTGATCTCAATCCTCTGGACTACAGCGTGTGGCCGGGTATTGAGAGTAAAGCATGCAAAGATCACCACAACAAAATTGAGGAACTGAAAGCCTCTGTGAACCGCACTTGGGTTCATATGAAAAAGGACTACGTCCGTAATGAGTGTAAGGACTTCCGATCACGATTAGGGCGTGTCATTGCTGCCAATGGAGGTCCTATTGAATAGCAATGTTGTATAGATCAAAGTAAACTAATACATTACAAATTTTGTTTCATTTCATAATAAAGAAAGCTTTTACGAACTTCGGATGGCAAATTAATAAAACAGGTCAGAACTTTTGCAAAGCCCGGTACCACGTTGTGCCAATTGTCCACCCGCTGTACTTACCCCAAACATTGTAATGTCTGGCTGCAACTAAGGAAAAAAACTGTACACTTAGCAGGTAGCCAACTGGGTAAGCGCAGCGGAATCTAAACAACGTGATTACACACCTACGCCCGCAGCACCCGGCCGTCAGCCTGCAATAATTAAGACAAAACAAAGATGGACGACGACAGGCGGTGACGGAATTACCTAAAATTAAGACAAGAAAGTTACGTGAGTCAGGGCACACTGAGTGAGAACAACACAAGTCTCGTGCGCCATGAGATGAGTGTGGCGCACAATACTGGCGGTGCGCCAAGTGCCGTGTGGCACGAGCGCCATGACTGCTACGTACGTACCTTACATACGCGGCACTCGCTAGCACGTGCCCTGTACCATAAGGCTGGTATATAGCCTTCTCTTATAACTTGGCACGGGCGGTAAGGTCATTATAATAATGTTGGTAGCTAATTAACTATGGCACGATATTTCATATTGCCTGTTCATGTTACTTTGAGCAGTGAATCAGGAATAGAAGTGATAACTCGTAGAAGTGATTATTGGTAAACTAATAATATATATTTCAGGTATTAATTTATCACTATGACAAACACTATCAGTGTTGTAGTATTCAAGATAGTGATACTGTAGTTATGGCCTACAACTTCAGAAAATGAGTGACTCAGATGTACAGAGAGATGAAAAAATGAAAAACACAATGCAAATAAGTGTAAGATTCGTTTTAGCTACTTGTTTGGCTGAGGGTTCTGGAAATGCGGCTTGGATATGAAACAGTTCATACAGATGTAAAAGCAGGTAGTTATCCCATTGGAAAATTTAAACCGTAGCAAAATTTCCTTCATATTCAATTATCCCATGGTCTAGATTGCAGCATTAGCAGTAACCCATACTGCTGATTACAAAATCAATTCCAATCCAAAATGAAGCAAGAAAGGTACAGGCACAAGGTGCTAATTTCACAACAAAAGCACACAAATCCAGCACTAATAAAATGAGGTATGGCACAGCCGTACTAAAAGCGAACAATAAACCTTGCGTCGGCTTTTTTTTACTGGAAACGAAGAAGGCTTCCTAGCGCTGTACGTGCTTCCTGAATCCCTCCGGGGACAGACTGGAAGAATGTTGGAGGTTAGAAGAGTTCCAGTCAAGCGTATTCTCCGTTTCAGTAGCTTTGTTTACTCAGCAGATCCCACAACAGTAAGACTCGTACCTTTCCAATATTGCTTTCATTTCTTATTTCTTTGTTGATCTCCGGTGTTAGTAAGTAGTTTTTATACTGGAAGAGCCCAATCCGCTTGGTGTAAACATTAAACTTTGAAAGCTGCGAGAAGTTTCTTGCTGCAAACTGTCCGCAGCCACTGATGTGTCGTTCGAAAAACGGAAAAGTGAAGAGATTTCTGCGATTAATTCGGTAAATTACATGAAAAGAAGAGACCCCGCTATTGAGGCGAATGGCTTGAAACATAACGTTGCAACAACTCTCCAGTCAGGTACGCAGAACTGAACAAAAGTTGAAAGAATTTACCGGAAAAAAGCGTTGAAAAAACTAGTATATAGACCGACCTCCGCACACAACTGGAGAACTCGGGTCCACAGTTATCATTCCTATATCTTAATGGCGTAAGGGCGTAAAAACTAGGTAAAAATAGGTAAGGTGCGTAAAACAAACAATAGTAACTGCCTTAGGGTTATTATCTAGAAGGAAGCACGAATTTTTATTTTACTACATAAATATTTGCAACATGCTCTTAGACTTGATGCAAAATGTATATCTTTCCCAATACAATAGTGGAACCATAGATCAAATATATTTTTTTTTCATTTCTTCACAAATACCAGCAATGATTCATTAAAAAAATATCATGCACTAATTTGAAAGAGATTTGCGCTTGATCGTACGTACGTAAGTTCATAAGTTTTAAGCGTCGTCGTGACAGCAACACCAGCTATTCGTTTCAAATTTTCCGAAATTGCAACTCTTGTTTGGATGTACTTTTCAGCTTTAATGGTGTGAGGTACTCGGCCGTCAAAGATGACGGCACCGAATGTGGGCTAGCGCTCATTCTGTGGTACCGATTCTGCTATGAGAGACGCATTACTTGTGTCAAGTTTATCGCCTATTCAAAAAAAAAAAAACGGGGAGATAAGTTCATCTCTGACAAGGCACTACCATCCCCACACTTCCCGGTAGGCACTCGCTCGAGAGCGGCGCATTCACCTTAGCTTTGGAACGATAAGGCAAAGAAAAAAGTAACGGCCATGACAAGGCTGAAATTTAGGCCGTGCAATAACCTAGACAGAGTACGCAACATACATTGAGTCTGCTTAAGAATTTAAAAGCAGAGCTGCAATTCTGAAACTAAGTGTGCATGGACATTATCTGCAAATAAGATAGTTGACGGGATAGTACGAGTAAAGAAGAGGAATGACATATGGATGAGCCGAAGTGCATGAAGTGGCGAAAACTTTCATTGTGCTACGTACGTGAGCAGTACTAAAAAAATGCTAAGTTGTAGCTGTTCGGAGGAACATAGCTAGATATATATATATATATATATTATTTACTTCAACACGACTGACGTTTCGTTCGGTTCTCTTCCTGGCTCATCGGTACTTTGAAGAAAAGTTTCTTTGGTGATCATCTACTTAATTTCTCCAAGGTGAATTCAGAGTAAATCAAGCTTAGCAGCGGGAAAAAGTAAATCTCAGGAGCCATGGAAAGTGCTAAGAAATACCTAAGACGGTCTCACGGCCTGGATATAAAATTAGCAAAGCAAAAAGTGCATACGAACAATTCTCTGAGGTTTCCATACCTTGGCCTACCAGGTCCCAGTTAAAGGTAAAGGTAAAGTCAACTTAGACCACACCCTCACCTGGGAAACCCACATGCACTGGTTTGTGCTTCGGGTATAGGCCCACTGGCCCCAGATGATGATATTCTTGTCAATTTCCGTACCATGAGCTTCGAGTAAATAAAGTTTTGCCGTGAGAAGGAAGTGAAATTCGGTATCTGTGCTACCGCGATTGCAAATCGTCTAATTTAAGGCGACGGCCCTGTTGCAGCTAAGTCAATCAATTCCTCCTATCCAATGACCAACCAAGTTGCGTATTAGAACATCATGGCATTAGCGCTGTTATTATGTGTTAGCATGACCGCATTGTGTCTTTTTTGTCTATTCGGAATTGTTTGCGCAGCATACCATAAGAAAATAAGAAATTATTCGTTTCAAGATTAATGCACACCCGGCCGCCAAAAACGACGGCAAAGAATTTTCATCGCCACTTCACGAGTTGAGTGTCCGTGGTTGTGATGCCACAGTAAAGAGGAATAATAGATTGTAGCTAAAGCTTCATCGAGGCAGTATGCGATATGTAGGTGGAATGCGTGCACAAGAAAATTCTCGCACAGGTTCGACGCGCATGTGAACAAGTCTGAAAAGAAGAGGAAGAACGGTGGAAAGTAACATCATTAGGAGAACGATGCAAAAAGTGTGCAAGAAGGAACGAAGGCCTAACTGCATGAAGCGTAGGTAACCTAAAGGGGGCCCTGGGATCGCTGTTCCCCCAAAACATAGGATGGACGAATGTGCTCAACCTAACCCTATGGCCTAAGGTCCATCCCATCCTCCTGAGGGAGAAAAGGAGTGCTAAGAAACCGCGATAATCATCTAGCTTTTGGCACCGAATCGAGTAGCTATGATACCAGTGCGGATACACGTCGAGCTGCTGCAAGAGGACACACACAAATGAAAGCAGACAAGCAATTTTCAGTATTTTTGCACGAAAATTAGGTTTACTAACGACGTCACAGCTGTCATTTTGTTGTTTTCAACATAAGTTGATAATAATACTATGCACAAGTTTTGTCTACAAAGCTCCAGCTGCTCGAAGCTTCATTGATGCTCCATGGCTAGAAAAAGAACTCTAACCCCAGAAGGCTTGATAAAATGAAATCATTACAGCCTTTCTATTGTAAGTCGTTCAGAATATGCAGTACATTTCCTCCATTAAACTATTATGTACGTTAATAATTTCTAGTTCTGGTTTGACCAAATATTATTCACGTAATATGAAATTATTCATGGCACGACGCTGATGGCTCACTGAAGCGAGGCTTAACGGTGACGTCACAGGGAACTCAGGAAAAGCTGAGCTGCGCTTAGATGCTGCGCGCTGTTTTCATTAGTCTGCGGTATTTACGAGAGTTACGATAACGGTGACGCCGCAGTCAATTGCATGTTAATTTGTACCCTCGATACCTGTGCTACGTAGATCTCTCCAGCTTCGCTAAAATTCGTTGAAATTTGACATGGTTCAGACCATCGCTTTGTCTATTACAATAAAGTCGCTGGCTCAGCTAGGTAAGAGACAATGAGGACGTCACAAGAGTCTCGAGGAAGATCTGAGGCGCCCTTACAAGTTGTGCGTCTGTGTCTTCCTCTGCCTTCGACTGGTGAACTTCATCCAAGCTACTTTTGGGTTGAAGGAAAATTAAGGCTTCATTCACACCGTACTGCCGGTCACGTGCCAGGCTCATGCTAGGCACGACCCGTTCCCTGCCTGGTGCATTCGACGTACGGTCCGGTCACGAGCCGTGCTCGCATCAGTTCCTTCCGTCATATCCCAAACTAATTCTATAAAAAGCTGCCATCGTTGTGTATTATATATTTCCCTAAAGTATTATAGCCACGTATAGTACATTACTTAATACATTTGAAGTGATATTCTGCAGCATTATTTTAATATTTTGAACAAGCTGTATGTAAATTAATATAAATCAGTATATTATGGCTCGGTAAATTTTGACTATTACCCCCCCCCCATTTTTGTTGAGATATTCAGGTAAAATAAGGTATTCTAAAACTTATTTTACAGATAACGTTTTCGTCGGAAATGCTTAGTTTTCGAGATGTTTGACTATGAAGTTCCCATTATTTTTCTATGGGAGAAAATAGCCGGCGCCATTACTTATTTGCTAACGATGCCATACGTATCTAAACCAACTTAACTCAAGACAAAAAACTACAAAAATAGGTTTTCCATTACACTGTACGAGTGTGATGTTTTTCTCTCATAGAAAAAACAATAGGAACTTCAAACTAAAATATCTCGCAAGCTAAGTATTTCCGAGGAAACGTTATCCCTGAAAAAGTCTTAAAATGGCCTATTTTACCTAAATATGTCAACAAAAATATTAGAATTGAGTGCGGGGTAATAGTAAAATAAATACATGTCTTATAACTACACGAGTCTACATGTAACATTTCTGTATATATTACTGGTAAATAAAATATTCTTTATTCAGTTGTTTATCAACCTTTTTGAATGACCTCATTGTGGTATGTCGTTACAATTTTCCATCATAGATGCAATTTATGAATTTTTATGGACAGAAAAACATAGGCAGCAACAATTAAGTGCCCACAAGAACTTAAGATACTAGTGAACCGTTGCTAGTTTAGCTGAGCAAGGCACGTGCCGTGCCAGTCACGTCCTGGTCAAAATATCTTTTGCCTAGATTGTGACTGGATCGTGACTGGCACGGCACGTGCCTTGAACAGCTAGTGTGAATGCTTGCATTGAAATGCATTGTACAAGATTGGACAGGACCGTGCGTGGCATATGCCTGGCATGTAACGAGCAATGTGGTGTGAATCAACACTAAGGGAAGGAACGAAAGGGGAAAAAAAAATTCGAAAGCGAAGACCGAACATTGCTAACGCTCTGGACTGTCAGACACGTCATGTTAAGAGAGGGCGCATCGGATTAGCAACCCCTGAGCCCTAACCTGTTAACGGACAGTTAAGAGTTAGCCCAACTTCGCCCGGCGGACAGGTCCATCACCAAAAATCTCTAGAAATCTTAAGTTCATTTTTTAAGTCTCGTTTAGGTCTTCTCTTTTTTACAATTTGAATGATAGTTATTGGAGGCTTAATGAATGGCCCTACCCTCAACTAGTGCGATTCAAGCTCATTAAAGAAGAAAACGGGAAATCGACATAAGTCGACGCAAGCCGTTTATAAGTTAATAAGTCAAAACTCGATCTACTATTTCACGAACAGGTTGTCTCCTTTGAATGTTTGTCACCTATCGGCGACCAAGCATGGAATAACTACTGGCGTCCGCGCTTTGAAGCTGATTTTTTTTTTTTCACGTGTTCTGGATATTAGGCTACTCGATGCTCATTTAATCAACATCTGTGCTTATTCATTCGAGGGTTGAACTTCTGCCTATGGAATCCTCTTACGCGAGAGGGGACACGAAATATGTCAATATACAGTTTGTATAAATAGTAACTGGTTTTTATTATAGTGTTTTGATATCACAGGTCCCATTTCACAACAAAGTCAAGATATAAAACAGTTAATATTCTCACTACTTCCTCTCAATATCTCATTACTAAAACGAGGAGTTCAAGAAGTAACTATCCCGAACCTTCCCAGCGGCATAGTGTGTAAGTAAATAATCCGTAAAGCGGCCCATAAACGCTCAAATTTTTTATTCATATTTTATGTGAAATTATTTGACAGTGACGTTCGCCCTACACGCTCAAACTTTATGTGAAATTATTTGACAGTGACGTTCGCCCTACACGCTCAAACTTTATGTGAAATTATTTGACAGTGACGTTCGCCCTACACGCTCAAACTTTTTAAATTTCCAGTTTCTCCCCGAGCGTCACCAAGGATGCATTTACAGCGTTCGCTCTTGACTAAGGGCCGATACATAGCAACAGCAGTTTAGTGACAAGCTGGCATTCAGGCAAGCAGTTTTTGAGCAGCACGGAATGCACTGGAGCGCGCACACCAAACAGCGGCAGCTACCTGCTCAACTGCCGCTTCTCTGTGTGCGCGCTCCAGTGCATTCCGTGCTGCTCAAAAACTGCCTTCCTGCCTACTAGCTTTTCGCGGAACTGCTTTTGGTATGTGTCGGCCCTTAGCGTGGAAGAGTAAAATGAAACGAAAGAGACGAAAGTGCGCCCAGCAATGGTATTTGTGTCGTAAATGATTTGGCCATGCTCATTTCTTAATTATAAAAAGAAACACTAAGGTGACGATAAAAACATTTGTAAAGTAAAGAAAATGATACTGTAAAGTAATATTCTATAGAGGATAAAACTAAATTGTAACAACAAACAAAGAAAAAAACAAAAATTGGTTAGCTTTACGCTTACATCCGCATACCGTTTTTTTTTCTCTCTCTCTCTCTCCCTTTGTTTCTTGTGACAATTTAGTTTTATCCTCTATAGAATATTATTTTACGGTATCGTTTTCTTTACTTTTCAGACACGTTCATTGAAAATGGTGTTTTTAGTCGAAACCAGCCTGGTCTGAATGCGACCAATCGATGTGTTTTATCGTGAACTTAGTGTTTCTTTTTATACTTAAAACTAGATTTCCAACCAAGCGTCCAATCTCTCATTTATCAACTGAACTGCGAATTCGTGAGTGAACCTGATGTTTACAAGAACTTTCTTCGTATGGACAGAGAATGATGTTACAAACTATTAGAGCTTGGGAGACCATAATTTATATAGCTAAGCAAAGAATACACAGTTGTGCTGTAGTGCGACATCCCCATTTGAGAGACTCTCAATAACTCTTCGCTCTTTGGCTACTGGAAACTCATTCAATTGCTTGTAATGCTCCAAAGTGCTGTGAAGCTTCTAGAAACATCTATCAGCTAAAGAAGAAATATCTCCTCAAGTTTCGCTGGAGCCATGATCACCATGAGCCGCGCACGTCCTCCCCAGATGATGTCTAATCAGTAACTAATTTGCGTAAAATATTTCTAGGTACCGTACCACACGCGCGCAGAATATTTGAAGTTTGCGCAAAAAAATATCTACTGAAATCAGATTTGTCGAACTTTTGACATCAAGCCTTTGAGGCAGTCAAATTAGGCCATACGCGATCAATTTCATATCAAATAATTTGACATTAAAAATGTTGACCAAAAATTTGAGCGCGTATATGAAGCTTTAGAGTGTTACTGCTGAGCATTTAAAGTCTACGACAGACAGAGGCGCAAGTCTAACCTCATCTTACGCCGTGCACCTTCGCTCTACCCTACGAATTTTTTTCCTTTAGCAATACAGTCGGAGAAAGATCTCTCGCAGCGAAATGGCACAGCCTCAGTAAGATTAGTTAAGCCTCCTCAGTCAGTGCAAAAGAGCGTTTCGTTGAGGAAATGCAAGGAACAGTCAGTACGCCGAAAGAAAAGTGGACCTCCGCACGATTGTGTCTCCATGCAGAATCGATACGTGTTGGACTGCAAGTTAAAAAAGAAGAGGATGAACATACAAAACATTATCAGTAGGAGAACGACAAGGAGAGGAAGCAATGTAGGCATAACGGAAACACGTCCTGGAGCCCAGTTTAGGTAACCTATTAGGTGCCCTATGGTACGCATCCTCATAGCATTAAACGGGTATATTATCTAAAAATTTATATAATCAAAAAAGATATCTAGTTTGAGTCCCGATGAAAGAGACAGTTTTGTGTGGTCGTAGTTGTTGCGTTGAGCAAAAAGCGATGAAGAAAAGGATACTCCACCGCTCCTAATATTACACTGAGGCCAACAAAAGTTTCGAGTCTATACAATGAAGGTGACTGGTCTTATTAACAGCCCCAGCTAAGCCTGTTGTTCTGCTGTCAATAGAAAAGGAAGAAAATTAATCAAACTTTGAGGCCAGTAACGAGCCTTTGTTAGCGTGTTAACTGATAAAATTTAGTGTAAAAATACAAAGTCGGGCGAAGTTCTAAGTAGCGCGACGACACTCTAGTATCGCTCATTAAACTTAGGGCGGCGGCGCAACTTAGCGCTAACTTCCAAACTTTTGCCTAATTAAAAGTTACAAGAAAGCCTACTGCTGCTAAACTGCAACAAAAAAGAACGCGACGAACAACGGGGCCCAGTTTTTGGAAACAACGCTTAACATGGCAAATGTGCGGCTTCAGCCTGCCCTTCCAAAGTTGGGGCGTTACAAGGCCACGGTTTTGGGATACAGTTGCGGTGAACACGTGGGACAACGGCCGGTTAATTCGTAGAGAATGTTAACAATGATAACATAAGACCACGATTGATATCTGGGACGGGCAGGTGTCACGAAGAGAGAGAGCAATAATAGACAGAAAGGCACAACGGTTTGTAGTTGGGGACCGATGTTAACTCTCGGTAGACGGTGGAGACATGGGAAGAAGTATCAAGACCGACCCGGAGGTAACGATCAATATTAGCTCGGTTCATAAAGAAGTTCCGTTTTATGATTTTTAATTCAAAGTATAATATAATCCAAATTAACAAGTTTTAATCAATTATACATTCACCATTATTTTCAATGATCTTTTCCTATTTGCCAATTAACTTTTAATGACATTCGAATAAAATGAAAGCTGTTTCGATTAAAAATTTTAGGATAACTCTTTCACTTGATTGTCTTCAGTAAATTTTCTGCCTTGAAGAGCATTCTATAAAGCCCTAAAGAGATGAAACACATTCGGGGCGAGGTCAGGGGAACATGGTGGATGGGGAGTACAGACCAGCCAAGTTGCGTTTTTTTTTTTTCGTGCGACACTCGCAGCATGTGGTCTTTACGTTGTTATAAAGGAGGATGACTGTTTTTCTATTGACAAGTGTTGGACGTTAACTTCGCAGATTTTCATCCACACGTTGCAATTGCTGAACATCCAAGCCTGCATTTAGTGATTGGTTGTGGCGTAAAAACTCATGATGGAACGGAAATTAACGCTAAAAATTTGAAATTATTTATGAATCAACCTAAAATATGGCCACAAGTGTCAGCGACCGGAGCAAAGGCTAACATGGAGTAACAACAACTTTGAAGACAAGGGAATCTGCCTCAAAATATGGTGCAAATAGCAACACGCCTTTCCATTGGAACCTGTCATGGATTACTGATTAGTGCGCTGCTTAGGGTATAAAGCTGAACGTCAGCAAGACCAAATTATGATAGTCAGTTGGTCTCGGACGCTTACATACACTCCTGCATCTGCCTCTGAATTTCAATGATTGTGCCGCTGATGTCGAGCTCTTGGTGAGCACCATTGGATGGAGTGCCTCCAAAACGGTTGATGGAGGGTGAAATTTGCTGTCAACCGGCAACCAACGCGAGTGTGAGGTGCAACGGTCCATCTAACAGGAAACAAATGCACTATTTTTCTTCTTTGAAAGAGATCATGGAGCCAATTACCGGTACGTGTCGCTCGTCCCAAACTACAATCTTGGGAGGACGAACTATCGGGTTGGGTCGACTTTCAGACAATCATCGCAAACCGATTACGCTGGAAACGACATCAGAACCGTGCTCCTAGAGCTCAAGCGCAATCGGTTTGCAATTGCGCCTGAAACTCGATTAAGAATGGTAAATGCAACACTTAGGATGAAAATTTCGAACACCGCAAAGCTGATGTGATTGAACTCTCCTACTCGATCTGTACGAATCGTACTCGTCTTATTTCTTCAACAGACCGGAACAATGCAGCTTCGCACGCGTGCGTGTGATACGTTGAGCTGGAGACTTGCGCAGGGGAGACATTCTGGGTAACAAGCCGCCCTGCATAGAGCGGCGCTGTGCAGTACCAGAGAAACATGACAGTTCACCGCCAGGGTTACCTGCGCTGCGCTTCACCAGCGTCACAATCTCAGCGTTACCTGCGCTGCGCTCCACCAGCGTCACAATCTCAGCGTTACCTGCGCTACACCAGAGTCACAACCTCAGGGTTACCTGCACTACACCAGCGTCACAACCTCAGGGTTACCTGCCCTGCGCTCCACCAGCATCACAACCTCAGGGTTACCTGCGCTGCGCTCCACCAGCGTCACAACCTCAGGGTTACCTGTACTACACCAGCGTCACAACCTCAGGGTTACCTGCTCTACACCAGCGTCACAACCTCAGGGTTACCTGCTCTACACCAGCGTCACAACCTCAGGGTTACCTGCTCTACACCAGCGTCACAACCTCAGGGTTACCTGCGCTACACCAACGTCACAACCTCAGCGTTACCTGCTCTACACCAGCGTCACAACCTCAGGGTTACCTGCGCTACACCAGCGTCACAACCTCAGGGTTACCTGCGCTGCGCTCCACCAGCGTCACAATCTCAGGGTTACCTGCGCTGCGCTCCACCAGCGTCACAACCTCAGGGTTACCTGCGCTACACCAGCGTCACAACCTCAGGGTTACCTGCTCTACACCAGCGTCACAACCTCAGGGTTACCTGCGTTGCGCTACACC
>LQNS02278150.1:2891531-2906565 GCA_001587735.2 Parhyale hawaiensis
GTCAGCAGGGCTGAGACCTATAATACAGCAAAACGTATACTGGGAACCGGAATAATAAAAAGCTCAATCACAACATCTTTGACGGCTAAGCCCTCTAGTGAACAAATATCAAGTTTTATAGCATACTTTACTGTTCGTGACGCGTTGAATCGTTATCACCTATTATTCTTCTTTTGCAAAACTCAAGTCTTATATTGCAGGTCATAGACGACGCTCTATTTGTCCCGTTCACTCCTGGCCGTGTGGGTCGCCATGCATCACCAGCTCCTTTATTTGGAAAGCTAAGCTATATTCAACTCTGCCTGTGCGCAAGGGAAATATATATGTGACGAATTGTCCAATTGCATTACCCGTATGACCTTTACATTTAACGTGCGCGTTCATAGGCAGCCGAGCTCGACTTCATCTTCTGTATCATGGATATAGCCGAACTATATATCTAACTAGCTGGCACCTGTGTAAATTCCACAAAAGAAAAGCACTAGGCTTCAGTGATATCTCGGACCCGTATCATCTTTCTTATCTTATCCTGTCCAATAATGTACGAACCTTTGTAAATTGAACAGGATAAAAACATTGTTACTCACTTATAATGCCCCCCCCCCCCTCTCGACCCGTATCAAGCGTAAGAAGCGCGAAAATCACACATCGCGAAAATATGTTCCAAGCCAAACCGCCAATCTTCTGCCTATGACCCGAGAACAGTGCCAGCTCGAAAGAGAGCAAACTTTGTCGTCTCCCGAGGTGGTATCCAATATACCTACGGTATTTTTTCCGTATCTAATTGTGAAAGCATAACGGTCGTACTAACGAACTAAGGAAGACAAGAACGAAGGGAGGAACATGCAGAATTATAATATGATTTCCTGCTATCTATTACTGATGCAGAGCGTAACACACGACGGAACAACGCTCTTCATAGTATAGATGTTCATCGCAATTGATGTTCAAGCAATTTATTAAAAAATATAAATGAATTGGAGACAAACTGTACCGCCACATGTTGCATTATTAATTTATTTGCAGTCCGCAATTAACACATCACACGGACGTGATGACTATCGACATTTTGCGCTCTATATCTCGCACAGCCGCACTGGTTATGCCGGGGACACATATGCATTCCTACTCCCAACTGGCTGCTCGGATGTGCAGCTGGCGTGTCGTTTCGATACATACTTAAGATCGGTAGCATAGATACCGTGTCATGAATTACATCCGAGTCTCGTCTCATAGCATCAATTTGTGTAAATGCCTAGTGTGTTCTCAGCATTAGGAGGCGAACTCGACATACTAGAGTGCTATGATTGTGGTAAGACGTTTCTCTAGAAAACGACACAAAACGTCTACTTTCAGCAGGCGCAGCAGCGATCGTTATGCCGGGGACACACTAGGCATTTACAGAGACAATTTGATGCAAGGACTCGAGACTCGGACGTCATTTATGCCACGGTATCTATGATACCGATTTTAAATATATATCGAACAGGTCCTCGAGCCGCTCATTCTAGCAACCAGTTGGGCGTAGAGAAGCATATGTGTCCCAGGCGTTAGACAACGTGCTAGACCTTAGAAGGTAAGCACACCTAATTTAAAGCGTAGAGTAAGCCGTTATTTACCGCAGCATTATCACCATTAAATCTCTACCGGGTGGCTAAAAAATGCTCTCGTAGCAATCAACAACATTCCGGAAGTAGTGACACCTGGTCACTTTACCAGTTAACGCCGTCTATAAAAAGAAACCGCACGCGTCGGTCGGTTGACTAAAGTTGGCTATTCAACGGTAAAAGAGAGCAAAACAAGCAGTTAAGCCACGAACAGGAGCTGGCCCGTGCCCCCGTCTCGCCCTGCCCAGCAAATACGAAAGCAAGCACACATATCGACCTTCCTTCAAAGAGCTCAGCAGCCAGGCGCCCCATCTGGAGAGGCTCACCAGGCAATTGTAAGCTAGTCGCACAGAACAGAAGTTGATTCGCGAGGGCATCGCAACACGGCAGTTTTGGATCGAGCAAGTCAGGGGTATTAGCGAGCTACGGAGTGGCAGGTGCCGCTGCTGATAGTTAGCGAACCGGTGAACTGAGAGCGACGCTAGATTAGATTAGGTGCTAGTGGAAGTCTAACGAGTACCAGGTGCACCTGCTGATAGCTAGAAAGCCACTGAACTGAGAACAATACTAAATACGACAGCTTCCCCAGGCAAATTGCTGTGTTTCGAGCCAGCAAAAAATGAAAGGACGAGCACCATATTCCAACGCTCTACGTTGGCAAAGGATAAACTGGGATTCAGCAACTCATAACACACAAATATCAATCTTTCCTAACCTCACCAAGGAGGCTATTCCTTAAAATCCATATTTCTTATATATCAACTCCTCGGGAGACAATATGCTCTCCGTAATAGGCAGACAGACTGTACGCTTCTATTCCTCCATAGATCAGCGATTAACTAAAACCAGCAACACAGCAGTACGGTAGAAGATATTCATTGCAGCGATTGCGGCTGAAAAATAAGAGTGCAAATTGGGAGCGATTCGGTCAAAAATTAAAGCATGAGTATTATTATTGTAGTTGGTTGGGTCACTAAAAGCGCGAGTATAGAGCAGGGCCAATTGAAGTCAGACACAATAGGAGTTCCTGCTGTTCGCAACAGTTTGGTGTTTCTTCGCTCGAACGCTTCGCTGTTTGGTATCTCCGCCCATTCAATGATCACTATTATACGGGAGAAGTCCATTTGCTCAACTGCAATGGGCCGTTACTGTGCCAAAGTTTGAAAGCTAGCTGCTTGTTGAAGACAACTGAAGTGCCTCCTAGCGGTAGAATGGATGCTGCATTTCCCTTCCCACAGCGAAGTTTTATTATTTGCACCGACCTCACACCTCGTAAATTCAGTAGAAAACATAAAAAGGGATAAAATATTCTTCAGAGGGGAACCATCACAAACGAAGGTTTCGTTGCTGTAATCATTCATCATTGGCATATCATAACATGACAACCATTGTTTAGTAACTTAGCGTTACTTTTCATTTTGAGAAAGGTATACATACTAGCAACTGGAGGTTAAAGAAACTAGAAATAAAATTATATCACTTTCAAATTAAGGAATAGAGCTCTTTAACCCCAAGCTTGCAATAATTGCTAGTGACGGATGCGTCAGCCATCCGAACTCCGTAACCTGCTGTTAAGGAAACATAACTTCAAACTTCCTCCGAGAAATAGATTGGCTTCATTCAGCAGCACGAATTTTGTTTTTATCACTGGATACATAATAACTTAGAAGAAGACATATTGAAGACACCTCAACTATCCACTGTGCAGCTTGTCATATAAGAAACATATATAACAGAGCTGACCTTACGTAAAAAAAGGCAAGATTAACTCTTTGTAAGGCAGCTGAAAATCGCTTACATACATAAGAACAGCATTGCAGAAGTAACCATATATGGTCACTTGCGACGTAAATGATACAAGGATGCAGCGACGGTCGACGCTGAACCTTAACGGGAGCAGCACGTTCCATTAACGACGTTTACCAATGGTATTGTTATGAGCAATCGACACATCAGTTGCTCCTGGTCGGGTTGCAATAAAAAGAGAACAGACGTACATCGGAAATTCTTAGCCCATGGCCCACGAAATTTCCGAAATCTCACCCCAATGAACTGGGTGGTGCGTACAAAATAATTTCCAAAGGATATGAGAAACAAGACTGGACAGCAATCTGTACGCGAGTCTACCGCTAATTAGTTCGTTTTCTCTGAATGCAATGGAAGAAATGTATCTAAGGATTAACTTATATGTGTGGAAGTATAGAAGGACAGAAACACAGACACGCTGAAGAAAATACCTCCTCGCGGATAGTCTGCGTCAAAATCCAATAGTTTTCTGCAATATTGTGCCCAGCGTTGCCGGCCCGTTGTGACCGTGCGAGAGTTGAGAAAAGAAAAAAAAAAGAGCGCGGGCACAACAGATGGGAGAGATTG
The DNA here is from genome assembly GCA_001587735.2 of Parhyale hawaiensis. Taxonomy (NCBI): domain Eukaryota; kingdom Metazoa; phylum Arthropoda; class Malacostraca; order Amphipoda; family Hyalidae; genus Parhyale; species Parhyale hawaiensis. Next base: position 2,895,512 of record LQNS02278150.1, read on the forward strand.
GCAAGACACCATCTGGTCTCAGCTGGTGTCTAAGTAGCCAGCCAGGTGGTGCTCCTCAGCCGTACCACCTGTACACATGAGCTCAACACTTCTCAACCTTTTCTCGTGATTTCTGAGCTACCGCACGGTTCTCAACAGCTTCGTTACCACACGAAGTGTTAATGCAGCCACTCCATCGGTTGTCACACGATGCATATGTTGACTCTAATATTTCAACGGCGCTCCCAACTACTTCACCATTATGTTTTTGCACTCGTTTGGAAATTTTAATGGTGTTCCCATCATTATTAGTATTATCATCATTATTATTATATTCCTAGTTTAAGCCTCGCTACCCAAAGATTACACTGTGATCCAAAGAGAGGAAGAAAGAAGGGACATAAAGAATACAACGAGAAACGTGGAACCCATGCACGAGTCAACGCGCATGGGACTGGTGTACCCAACCATTTCACTATCATATTCTGTGTCAATTTTCAAAACTTTTCAAAAAAGGCATTCTGGCCGAAACCTCAGCGCTTCATAACTCTTTCTCTAATACACTTAGGGCTATAACAGGCAAAGTTGCTTTTAACCAAACACCCCAACTAAGAAATGCACATGCACTGTTTCGTGTTGCAGATAAAGCTCGCTTGGTCCATATAGTGCACGGCTGCATTCGATCATAGATGGTAGAGCGAGGGCACCATAGACAATGGCTAAACTTACAACTGTTCTCTCCCCCTCCCAAAAATTTCAGACCGCCGTGGCACCGCCCAGTGCTTAAATCGCGGTTGTAGCTTTTGCGGTGGCCCCTCCTTTTTGATAGGGTAGTAATTGTTGAGTCAGTGTCTTGTCAGTGCACTATATATGTCACAAATGCTGACGCTGAAATTCTGACCATCGCAAAACCCTGCTCTAGCTAAGAAAAGTGTCTTGAATCTCCAGATAACGAACGCGGCGCTTTAACCCCTCCCTCTAACTGCGTCATAGAAAATTTTAACAATAAATACTCCAACGTAACTCGGAGCACGAAGCGTAGCACATATTGGGATGAGGATGCGAAGACGTCAGCTATTGCAATTTATCAATTTTAGTGTCAAATTTCTGTCTATCTTGTCCCCAAACAGTAGGCATCAGACGAAATATGAATATATATATCTCGATACGGCCTATTAGACGGCCACGAATATTCCTATACGGCCTATTAAGTGGCCGGCGTATCAATAGAGGTACCAAAATTCAGGCCACCTAACGGCCTGTTAGCTTCATATGACGAAAAAAATAAAAACACCATAGATTCTTGCAAATTTGGTCTCATTTTCAAAGAACGCACGACCACTTCTCGGCAGATAAACGTCCAAAAATTTTTTGTGCTACCACCATCCACCCTGGTACAGCACCCCTTTCAATGAGCTCTGACCCAGCCAACCTTGTAGGTTAGGAGGCCAAGACTGGTTCTGCTAGTGTTCCAATGTCGTATAATACATGGTAAACCCGTATATAGAGCTATATATATATATATATATATATATATATATACCAGCCCGCTGGGCTGGTTGCGTGGGGGTTTGTTAACCTTATGGAGTTTCTCCGTTCCTACGTCGCCAGCCTGGTGTGTTTTAATAATAATAATAATAATATATACATAGAATATTAGCAGAACCAGTCCTTGCCCCTAACCTGCAAGGTTCTCGGAGGGGGTGTACCTCTATCAGGCCAATTCGATACGTATATATATATATATATATATCACAGTTGATAGTGCCAGTATCCAGGGAGGCAGCTCGTAGTCACCCCATATTTTTCGAGTTTGATAAAAGAAGTAGGAAGTTTCGTGGATACGAACCCGAGATTCATACATAGCGAGGCGCGATCGCAATGCCAGCGCTGAGAGAGCAAAATATATATGTTGTGCGCGATCGATCGCGCTGCGCAAAAGGATCGATCGTTCAAACGCCTAACCTGACGTAATCAATGTTTTTCTTCAACTTTCCCCCTATTCCTGAGTATATCGGGTAAGTTAGGGGAGGCAAGGCCTGTTATTTTATTTTATTTTCTATTTTTTTTTTTTTTTCATTTTAAAATTTCGGGCACCGTCAATTTTAGTCAATGGTGAGATGGGGTTAGGTTAGATTAGGTTAGGTTAGGTTGGGTTAGGCTGGGTTGGGTTAGGCTAGGTTGGGTTAGGCTATGTTAGGTTAGGTTAGGCGTTTGCATGATCGATCGATCGTTTGCGCAGCGCGATCGATCGATCGCGCAAATTCATCGATCGCGCTTACCATATATATTACACGTACATATTGGTCTCCATTAGTGTACTACTGTATATTTATAGGGCACGTTAGAATAAGCCTCGCTAAACACAGCAGCGGTGGTATTCTACGAAGGGCAAAAGTAGGAAGATGCAGCACTAAAGCAAATAGAGAACCCATGCATGGACGACCACCTGTCGGGACACAAGTGGAAGAACACAGTACAGATTGCCAATAGAAATACAGATTGCTAGTAGAATTGAGAAAGAAAGAAAAAAGAAGGAAAGCACAGCGAACACAAAAGAATGATGCCTCGAAGGCCTATCGCTAACACCGACAACTTTTGAGGATTCCAGGCATGGTTCAGAAATTTTTCCCCGGTTATAAAAATTAAATAAATGACTACGGGTCGCATTGAAGCATCTGTAGAAACATCGCTTCAAAAACCAAACAAAATAAATTGTGAAGTTTTGAAGTAGCTATTCGAAGCACTCTATAAGCTTTCAGAGGAGGAATCACACATCAAACGACGTGGAGGTTTGGAAAACAAAAATAAAACTAGAGCACTCTGAGAGCGCATACCTCCGCCAAGTGAGTCAACGGTAGCCAAAAATTCAAATTGGTCCTGAAGGAAACAATAATTTTTCTTTGTATAAACTCTAAAATCTAATCATTTGTGCCTTTTTATATTAATAACAGCTTGTTCAATTTTCTTGAAGATCCATTCATAACTTTTTGAGTTATACTGTAAACAAACGTTATGACAAACATAAGTCAAACATACAAACGAACAAACCGATCTGCACCAAAATTTGATCATTTATGTCTTTCAACATTACTAACAAAGCATACAAATTTCATAACGATCCATTCATTATTCTTTGAGTTATTGTGCTAACAAGCATAAAATTAAAACAGTGACAAACGAACGAACAAGCGGATCATTACCAAAATTTGGTCATATACTCTTTGTTATATACCTAACAACTCATGTAAATTTCATTAAAATCCATTAATAACTTTTTGAGTTATGGCATCGAAAAAAATGAGGAAGACAAACAAACAAACTGATGGACATATCTTTACCAAAAGTTAATCATCTGTTCCTCCTGACATACCTAACAATCCCTGTAAATTTCATTCAAATCGATTCATAACTTTTTTGAGTTATCTTGGTGACAGACAAAGAACCAGACAGACAGACAAACACGACGAAAACATAACCTCCTTGGCGGAGGTAAAAATGGTTAGAATCTAGAGACCTCGCCAAGAGTAGAACCATTCAATTGACGGCAGAAGTTCTCCAAGTTCTTTAAAGGAGTGAGAGCTCAGTTAGATTTCTGTACTGTCTTGCTGAAAGAACCCATTAAACCGCAATCAATTATGAACAAAGAGCGGTCCTACAAGCACTACTAGTGAGATTTAGTGGTAAGCTAATGCGGGATGCAATTAATCAAGGCGTTGCGCCAATAAACGAAATTGGAAGAAACATCGTAAGATACTCCAGCAATGTTAGAAACATATGATATCAAGTTAACCTGTGTTTTCTTTTAAACATATCTATCTTAACGCAGTTGAGACTTGTAGCAGTAGTACAAACTTAATTTACTAGCGCATCAGGGACACAATGTCTATATCGCGCCGAACTACTCCTTTGGTTTAACACAGGCTCGGGCGCCACTAGGACGCGAAGTACGTCTCGTTTTAAATTTTCAATGATTTTGTCTCGGCTTTTCAGCCCGTAGGTTTCAGATTATACGTGAACTCGGATGAGTTCTAGGGGGTCAGAGCGCTACTGACAGGAAAAGAAACGTCGCAAATTATGTATCTCCAACCCCCGGGCACGGCTGAACGCTTTTGCTCAGCCGCGGCGCACAAGGGAAAGAAACGAAAAGAGAAGAAGACAGAAGAAAGAAAGAAACTCCCGAGCAGACTGTCTCTTCCGTGGCCCTCTGCACCGGAGAAACCCAGCGGAATAGGTCGGCCACCTCGATCGGCGGGCCACCTCCTGAAACAGAAGGGGCAGTTTTGAGAGCCTACCTAACCAAACAAAACTAATCTTCTCAGCAGGAACAGCGGCCAGCAGTAACACCTCCTGCGAAGAAGACAGTCCAGACAGCCCTTGGAGTCCTGAGGCCCATATATATTTTGGCAGAGAAAGGGCCCGCCAGAACATACCCGAAGGCAAGTTAAGACTAGTGCTTCTCAAGAACATCCGACCAAATTCCTAAGTTCTTTGAACCAACCATTTCCGACCGGAGATAGTCTTTCAATTTCCTCTTCCAATATAACTTACAATATCAGTTGCCCCACCATGTCTAACTTACTAGTTGCCCGCCGTGTCTAACTTACAACCTCATCTGTCTTACCCAGCAAGATAAGGCTTTGCAAAAGTTTCAGTCTGCAGCACATTTGAGCGACCATCGCCGTAAGTGGCAGTACCTCGTGGTACAAACGATGCAAGATCGCCGTAAGTGGCAGTACCTCGTGGTACAAACGATGCAAGGCACAGGTGTACAGCAGTCGCGGCAGTCGTAAAGTGTCTTGTGTACACAAGCGCCACACTTACGCTTCCCTCGAGTGTACCTACACCATTGCTGCGCAAAGTGGGCAATGGTGTACGTGTGGAGGTGATGCTGGGGCGTACGAGGGACGGTACAGGGCGACGGCGGGACATGATAAGCAGTTAACACCAAAATAAGATCAAAGTCTGTGATCGTGTGCGGGGGGGGATACTAAATACAAGACCCTAAGTCAAGGATAATCCGCCCGCGCACCTTAGAAATTATGAATCCCAATGCAGACGAGCAGCAGAAGTTGCCAAGAGGGGCATTTCGCCAACAAATGCTCTCCCAGACTCGATGAAAAAGTCGCCTGAAAAGCGAATTCACCAGGATGGGTCTAGGCCAATTTTTTCGTACCGTTGAAGCAATTCAAAGCAGCTTGCAGAGTAGTTTTCCCTGTTATCTATTCATTATACTACGGTATGTAACCCCTGCATTATTCCTAAACTTCACTTTAAATAGTTGCGAGTCCATCTGCAATGTCAAAAGTATGAAACAAATTTGCTTCGAACTTACAATGATGGTAGCTAGCAGAAACGTATCTGTCAATGTTTCGTTTATAAGCTTCAAGATCGTACAAAACGCTCACTCGCTCAGGGAATAAAAATCAGCGGATACACGAGCATGAAAATCTATGAAGTTAATATAGCTTCCATTTCCTTTTTATGTAACTTGCAGTCATTTTACCCCAAGGCACTGTAACCCTGCTACGTGTGCAATGAAATGTGCCGAGCTTGCCGATCCGGTAATTTTGTCCCGTCGAAATGAGCGAAGACGTCGCTCGTCTGCGCACGCCTTTAGGCCACTAATTACAAAGGCATACGGCAATTCCAGCTAACGCAATGTAATTTGGAGAAGCACAGTGAAAAATTGAGAAGGGGAATGAAAAGAAGATGTATGTTTTGTATCTTTTATGTTTCCAGCAAGTGAAAATTGATTTTTAACCTGCGATGTAGTAAAAAGAAGGCTGCTCTTGTACTATGAATTTGAGGGTAAAAATCACGATTACATCAATTGAAAACCGAACTAATTGTACGTTTTAGGCTGGGAAATTTATTTCCTGCACCTTCTGGCAGAAGAGAAATATTTTGGCGTATCCAACTGAAGCAGATATAAAAGACAGTCGAAGTGCACATTCCATGTCAGTTCTACGCATCTGAAAGGTAGCAAGGCAACGCACACGTTCCGAAAACTTCGCCGTTGTAAGTCATGAACCAATACCCACAACTATGCATAGTTTAACAGGTTCTTTTATGATTCATTTATTCTGCTAAACAATCAACTTCAAAAAAGCGTGACATTTGTCGCAGGATAAAGTCAACATACACAATTGCAATACATAACTAATTTGATAAAAAATGGAGACTAATCCTTTAATGCCCAGTTAAGAAAGGATCGCTGCAGGCCGAAGTAGCACAGTTTGGATTGGAATACTGCCAAATAGTCCACGCTCGAATATGTTTAAGAAAGATACTGTCACCCAGGCCAGACCTAAGTTACCTTTTTTTTTTAATGCAACTTTAACTTGAGTAAAAATACCAGTCCAAACCGTAGTTGTTGCGAGCAAACACCAATGTCACATACGTAACCATAAAAATTTATACAGCTACTGTATGTACTTTTCTTGAATCCTCAACGTTTCCCACACTTCTGTACATACTCTGGTCAAAACTTTTCATATTTGCTAGAAGTTATCGCCACGAGGAGTCGGAAGCCCAACCTGAGGACGATAAGGCGCAGCTACCTGTCGCCCATAGCACTCCTCCGAGCGGCTCCCCTTGTGTCGAGGCAGGAAGTCCCCCTCCCTCGCTCCCCTCACTGTAACCCTCTCAAGTTTTTGCTACCGCTATACGCGAGCTATTCTTGTCCACACTACGCTGCTCGTACGAGCCTGTCTCAAACACTTCTTCCGCAGGGAATCCTGAACATTGTGTTCACAGAATAAAAGTATTGTGGCTAATCTGCCGTCCTTCGGAAAAGGGGTACATGACCATGCATGGTCAAATAGAGACATAGTGAGCTAACTTTCTGCTGCTGTCGTCCACCTGTTCTCTAAAATACATTAACAAATTTTCCCCATATTCTAAGCAGATTTAATTCGGGAAAAGGGCATAGGCTGTGTGCTGGACATGTGCCATTGCTCCAAAGTGAGATTAGTGATAACATCTTAAACCCACTTTTGAGTGGCGTTTACGCCCTAGCACATTGAGAAAAAGTAAAGAACTGAGAATTCTGGTCCCAACTTCTCCAAAACTTTACAATTTCTGAAGGACGGTGGTAATGAAATCGTTATGGGAATGCTACCATCCCGACAGCATGCGAACCATCCACTCGGGTCAGACGCTTAATGATAACATTATCATAAACACCAAATTGTGCTTGTATATTTAGGTATCTCTTTTTATCCCCCTCTATTGAACACAGGCCAAGATTAAACGAAGTGTTACAGGCCGGTAAGTGAAAATTAAAGCGAAATTTAGAATGGGACAAAAGGAATGTTCAAAACTAAATGCATCCTTGGTTTGCTAACTTTGTAATGTCAGCGTTGAAAGTACATGAAGAGTACCTAATGTTTTTCTAGTAGCCTCACGAAGCGTAATAACAGTTCCTTAACACATCAGTGTTTTATTCGTGCGGCTGAACTGACGAGAAGCAATTTCAATTTAGGATAAACGAAGCAAATGGGCAGATAATCTCAAGAGCAAAAGAAGGAACAGCAAATAAAATGGAATTTCATTAAAATAATTTTCCCAGTTATATTTTTCACTTTGAAGATAGCTTTTTTTAAGCGAAAAAATTTAGACTAAAATGATACCAGCCTTAATCGAGGATATGCTGCTGCAGTTTATATATTGCTCGATGCTCAACTGCCTCTTTAGGAAGCAGGGTTCACAACACAGTCTAGCTAGTGTGCTCCGTGACGCAGTGTAACGTGTTGAGACGTTCAGTTGCGTCCCCGCATACACAAAAATGTACCTAATCAACTATTGCTTAAATGCCAGCCGTCCTGTCAGCAAGTGTCACTTGTGAAGTGTTGGATATCTCTTCAAATTTACTGCAAATTCAAATTTAGAAAGCTGTACACTATTCTATCGTTTGCAAGGAAACTACAATACATTAGGACTCTTTGTTCTGCGTTGGGTTAGTAGAACCGTGATGTGTGAACCCCACTTAATACTAAATATTTCGCTCTATATCACCGCACGACAGGAAGAAGTGTGCGGCTGAGTATAATAATTTCTTAAGTCAGCAGCGCTAAACCCTTTCATCATTAGAGTTAAAAGCTAGTGTGCATCCTCCATTCAAGCATGTTGAATGAAGCAGTATCATTGCAAATTCTCAGTCATGCACCCTTGCGATAATAACTAAGCTTTCGAAGAAAAGAGAAAGTAACACACATGCTCCTCACTATAATGCAATAGTGGCAGCAAGAGACGCTGTCAGGAGCGAAGACTCCAAATCACCCTAGCCGAAGTTTCAGGGGTAACCAATTAAGGGCTATAGTCCGACCATTTTATCAAGGCAGTTCGGTCGTTGACAAATTCCTCCATATAGCGTTGCTAATTCTATGGGTATTTCTGAGATTTTCTTCGGCCCATATCTGAGCCCGTCCACTGCCTTTATATGGAGAAATCTCAGATATACCCATAGAATCGGCACCGCTATAGAGGAATTTGAAGCACGACCGCAGTGCCTTGAAAAAATGGCTAGACTAAAGTGCCTGGAACTTAATTCAATGGGCGGAAGCCAGTGCACCTGCCTGATGCTTCGAACAAGTCATGATCTCCAAGGTTCATAGTTGGCGCCCAACGAACATGCTCTACGTCGCCTTGTAATCGTAATTTTAGGTACGGCAACTAATGGGGGCCCACGCACCAGATGGACAACAACCTAACCCAGTAGTTTCCAACATTTTCCATGCCTGGCACCCGTAGATAACTTTTATTACCTCCGCCAAGGAGGTCATGTTTTTGCCGTCTCTCTGTCAGTCTGTTTATCACCAATATAAGTCAAAAAATTAGGAACGGATCCTTGCGAAATTTACAGGGATTGTTAGGCACGTTAACAGAAACAAATGAAAAACTTTTGGAAACTCCGTCCATCAGTTTGTTCGTTTGTCTGTCAGCCTATTTTTTCTAAAGACCATTACCCAAAACGTTATGGACGGATTTTCATGAAATTTACATAAGTTTTTAGGTATATAACGAAGAGTAAATGGCCAAATTTTTGTGATGATTTGTTTATTCGCTTGTTTGCCGCTAAGTTTGATTTTATGCTTAGTAACACAATTACTGAAAAAGTTATGAATGGATCTTTATGAAATTGACAGGACTTTTTATCAATGTGATAAGACAAAAATGATTCAATTTTGGTGATGATTGGTTGGTCCGTTTATGTGTTGGGCTTATGTTTGTCACAATGATTGCTAGCAGCAGAACTCAAAAAGTTATGAACAGATCGTCAAGATAGTTATAGAAATTGTTAATACTATCAAAAGGCATACATTATTAGATTTTGGTGTTAATACGAAGAAAATCATGGTTTCAGAACCAACTTGCATTTTTCCTGACCGTTGCCTTGCTTGGCGGAGGTAAGCGCTCTCAGAGTGCTCTCTAGTTAGGTTAGTTCTCGTACCCCCACAAAATTAAAGACTCATATGATAAAGAACGTAATTTATACTAATTTTGTGCAAGAAATCTTTGAATGACACGGAGCTAACCGAACATTTCGCACCCTAAAGAAAATTCCGCACCACTGCAGGAGAGATTACTTCGCACCCCCAGAAGATCATCTCGCACCCTGAAAACATCACCTTCCACCCTTGAAAGATCATGTCGCATACATAAAAATCATTTTGAACCCTTAACAAGTTAACGAACAATTGCGAGTGAGCCTAACTTTGCCTGGCGGCGGGTTTGGCGCCAAAAATCACTAAAATCTAAAATTTCTTTCTCAACTCGTTTAGGTCTTTTTTTTTAACTTAAATACTAGACAGTTAGATATTTGGGGTCAAATAGATGTTTATATCCTCCACTAGTATGATCCGAAGCCATTAAGGAAGAAGGCGAGAGTTCGACATAAGTCGACGCTAGCTGTTAACAGGTGAAAGCATCATCTCACACTCAAAAAATATCACCACGCATCCCTAAAAATGATCTCATCCCCTGAAATATAGCCTCGCGTCCCTAAAAACTAATCTAACACGTCCAGTTGGGAACCCCTGCAGTATCCCAACCTGAAGTACGCGTGTCATGTTGATACGCGAGCGGCTTCTAGAGGTAGGCGGATAGATGAAGCCCTCATTTGTGTGTTCTACTTCTGAACGATTTGATACAACATCCAAGTGAGTTGTTCTAGAATGAGGCGAATGTACGTAGCCTCCAAGTTCTAGTCGATTACAAACTAGTGCCCTGATCCCATCCATATTTCTACGTCCCCAACGAAGTTAGTTGTGGAGTCCGAATGCATGCACACGGTGGTATTAATATCTATTGCTGAACACCAGGCATCGGTCTTTAAAAAAATAGAGTTACCGCCTCAGCGTGGCTGAGCAACTTTAGCTTCGCCCATTTAGCGTACTGTGGACGTGCCACAGCGCAAAGGGGGCCTGGGTGCAGAGAACGAAAGGAGGAGTAACACGAACTTTCAAAATCCTCCAAACTGATCTGTATGGAGGGCGGAAATCTGAAGATTATTATATGATAAGCAGCTTAAAATAAATAGACGCATTTAAAAATATACGTTTGAAGTTAAATTAAAAGATTATACGCATTCGAATCCATTGCATGGCTCTGACGGCCGAGTCACGGGTTACATTCAGTCGCTAGTACGTTCATGTCGGTCTTGCGTTCGCGTTTCTGCACAAATTCCTTTTTAACACGAAATATATTCATTGTCTTGAGAGTAATACTGAAATGTCTCAGGAAAAATAAGGTTAAACAATGCATCATGTCCGCATATGATGACCGAGACAGCGGTGGCTGCGAGACGCTCGAGACAGCGGTGGCAGCGAGATGCTCGAGACAGCGGTGGCTGCGAGATGCTCGAGACAGCGGTGGCAGCGAGATGCCCAAGACAGCGGTGGCAGCGAGATGCTCGAGACAGCGGTGGCTGCGAGATGCTCGAGACAGCGGTGGCAGCGAGATGCCCAAGACAGCGGTGGCAGCGAGATGCCCAAGACAGCGGTGGCAGCGAGATGCTCGAGACAGCGGTGGCAGCGAGATGCCCAAGACAGCGGTGGCAGCGAGATGCTCGA
>LQNS02278150.1:2907505-2920091 GCA_001587735.2 Parhyale hawaiensis
GAGATGCTCGAGACAGCGGTGGCAGCGAGATGCCCTAGACAGCAGTGGCAGCGAGATGCTCGAGACAGCGGTGGCAGCGAGATGCCCGAGACAGCGGTGGCAGCGAGATGCTCGAGACAGCGGTGGCAGCGAGATGCCCTAGACAGCAGTGGCAGCGAGATGCTCGAGACAGCGGTGGCAGCGAGGGCGGTTTCCGCAACACAGCACAACGTGCCCAGCAGACACAAAGCGCAGGAAATGCACTCGGCGCACACTGCCCCACGGGGCAGGAAGCAGCTGGCCCCAAGCGCCGCAGCAAGTGTTGGGTGGTGCGGTGGTGTTTCATTGCACTAGCTAGTGTTCCATGGTAAACTAGCGCACTTCGCCTCTCAAAAAATGACAGCGAAGAATTTGTGATTAATGCTCGATATTCATTCTTCATTGCCGTTATATTTAATATAATTCGCCAGACTGGTGACGAGAGAACGAAGGTAACTCCATAAAGTTGTTTACCCCCACGCAACCGGTCCAGCAAGAGAAAAAAGAAAGAGACAATTAGAGATCACAGAATCACTTTGTTTACAAATACCTTAAAGCTGCCAATGCCCTCACCAACAAAGGCAGAGTCATTCAGATTAGTCCAAACGTCTACACATGATGGAACAAACGAACGAGAATACTGGCTAGTACGACATCGTACCGATTCCAGAACAACTCACAGAGAGCACTGGTACGCCGCGTATATGACGCCCGAACAAATGACTCCGGAAGAAAAACCGCCAGTAGACGACTACTCCAATTATATATTGCATAGAGAATGCAAACCCCACCAACTTTGCTACGATGTGCCAGCTCACAAACCACACCACCATCCAGCATAAACGCACATCGACGAATCTCTCTATCAAGCAAACCGAGATGACAATCGGCAGAACCCCAGACTAAGGAGCAGTATTCTAAAATGGGATGGGCAAAGCAACTAAAGCAACGACGTATCAACTCTACCAAACCAAACACCCTCCAAGTACGTCGCATTAGACCGATTGTCTTCGATGTTCGTGAGGTAACTGAAGGGATACGAGCCTCAAATGTCAACTTAAGATCAAAAGTGATACCAAAGATAATCAGGTCATTAACCGCAGGAAGCGAAACACCATCTAGCATGAGTACGGGGAAAGGAGGTACTGTACGTGACCTAGACACGAGCATAGTTTTAGTTTTACCTGCATTTAAAAAAAATTTCATTCCCCACCTAGAACACCAGGAATCAATTACCTCCAAATCACGCTGAATGGGTTCCAAGCCCTCCAACCTATTACTAGAATTTACGCAAACAGTCAACAAAGTAACATCATCAGGGTAACTAACAGGTAAATTATGAACAAGATCAAACAATTCCGCTATATAGACGATGAACAATAAAGGGCCCAGAACACTACCTTGTGGGACACCAGATACCACATCCAAAAACTCACTACTCTTCCCATCAACAACTACACATTGGCGTCTACCAGACAAAAACTAACTAACAACCGCGAAAATTCAACCATCAACAACAATCAATCTGAGCTTATGAAGCAACCCAAGATAATTCACGCTACCAAAAACAGCACCGAAATCAAGCTGGACCAACTTAGCCTCATGACCCCTATCAAGTACCAACTGCAACACATGACAAATGTGAAGTAAAGCATCGCAAGTTCCCAAGCCCTTACGAAAACCATTCTGTGTCAGAAGAAGAACACCCTGCTTCTCAAGAAAGTGACCCAACCGCAACGCAACCAACCTTTCGTAAACTTTAAGCAAAACAGGTGTGATCGAGATGGGTCTATAGTAGGAGGTCCGAGATGAGACACAGCCCTTCAGGACAGGCGTTACATGAGCGACACGCCAGCATTCCGGGGAAAAGCCTAGCCGTAACATCCGACGGAATACAGAAGCGGGCAATCACTCCAGCCACCCTTTAACCCTTTGCCTCCTGAAATTTAGATAACATTTTTTCACTTTTTTTGTTGAATTTATGAAAAATAGGTTAGTTAAACACATATTTGAGAAAAAATTTAGCCTTACTTGCAAAAAAACCGTATTTTTTTGCATCGGCTGCTACAGATGCCGTCAGAGTCTTCGGTAATTTACATGATGCATAGCTTTTGTATAGGGAAAATAGAGAGTGGCATCTGATGATGCCGTCAGCAGGCAAAGGGTTAAAAAAAAGAGAAGACACATACCCTAAGGATCAGTGCCACCATAGGAGTCCAGAACAAGACGAAGGCGGTGTACTTCAGGAGATCTTGAAGCAACACTGGAGAATCTCGGCTGAGGGTCACACGCTAAGGGAATGCGCACCCAGTCTCGGCTCTGCTCCCCATCGAAGTAGCGCAACAAATAGTCAGCCTAGGCAGAGGGTCCACTTCAAGGTCACCACCACCACCAATTAAAGGGAGGACAGAAGAGCTCGCACCAAACACAACGCTCTTCAATGTGGACCACCACTTATATGTGCGCTAACAAACGAAACAAACAGCTCCCTGGACCTCAGATTCTGCTCCCTCTCAAATACCTCATAAGTAGCCCTAGCCCGACGTTGCGTTCTCTGAAACGCCGAAAGTCAACATCAGACCGGCTAGTGCGCACACGAGAATAAGCCTCCCGCTTCAACTGATGCGCCCTCCAACAGGCATCATTAAACCAGGTTCATCGCTTGTCTTGACCGCAATGAAGAGGGAAGGGACATAGGTACGAACCATGTGAGAGAAAAGCCGATCCAAAGTATACCCAGGATCAGGAGACTTTCTAACAACACACTAAGGTAGCGTAAGGATGGCGCCAGAATCGGCGTCCCTATTCACTCTGGACTTCAAAAAGACCGCACGCCTGACAGCAAGTCTTATAAATGACGCAGTGCACTCGCCAACCTGATCCATTTAATTAATAAAAGGGAAAAACTTAGTAATTTTAGTTCGGAAGACAGTTTGCAGTCTTGTAAACAATTCTCGCTACTATTAATTTGGTTTTGGCAGTCAGACAACGCCGTGAATGAATAAACAGCCAAACTCGCTTGAAACGCTCAGAACTGTATATTGAATACACTCCCAAACAAAGTGATTGGGTGCCTCAGGAGCTAGAATCGTAAAACATCTTCAGTGGCGGACATAACTTCTGGTTGGGCGGGGTAAAAAATTTGGCGGCGACGAAGAGAAGAAACTACAGCCTCTCGACAGTTTGAGGTATTGCCGACTGCGAAAAAATTGAACCTAAGAATCTATACACAGCACGGTTAATAAACATCAGGAACAGCGAGTCGATCAACACAGAAACGATAAAAACTACAAAGTAGTCAACGTATGTGATATCATGATGCAGAAAAAAAAATGGAAAAAGATGCCCATCTCCTGAGTGGAAGAGAAACTATGACGCAAGAGTTGCGGATTCCGAGAGGTGACTGGACTTCACGGATAAAAATCTACAGTAAACAACAATAAACTTTGTGCGTTGGCTTCTATCACTAACTGTTCCAGCTAAATTTATACCCTTGCAGAAAAACAGCTTACTGATGAGGCAGTGATAGTTTTGGACTGAGGTCACGTTAGTGTACATCATGGATACGCAGCTGCAGTTCATGTCTTGGGAGAAGCTTGGCGGCCTGCTTAAAATGAATTAATATCTCAGCTTTATAGGTTATGTCACTGTCGGAGTTTGTTTGTCAGTTTGTTGCCAAAATAACTCAAAAAGTTAAGGATGGACATTCATGAAATTTGCAGGGATTTTTACGGTGGACATGCTGGAAAGAACAAGTGACTAACTTTTGGCTACGATTCTTTTAACCGTTTCTTTGCTTCTCTACCTGTTTTGTGGGAAATATAGATCAAAAAGTTGGAAAACGAAGCTTCATGAAATTTGCAAGAGCCGTTAGGAAGTAATAAGCGGCACAAATGACCAACTTTCAGTGATGATCTGTTGGTCCGTTTGTCTTTGTCTCTCTGCTTGTCTTGTTTGTCAGAACATGACTCAAAAAGTTTTGGAAGGATCTTTAAGAGATTTACAGAAACTCCAAGAAATATTGCAAGGAACAACTAAATCAACTAGAAATAAAATCAGCCGCACTTGCAGGTCTTCATCATTAGAGTTGCATTTGCAGTGAACTGCAGCGTTTCGGTCTTCCCAGTGTAACATAATGCTTCACTTGGGTTCTAGGTACTACTTGTCCGTGGGGGCCCGGGCGTGAAGTTTTAGTTTATAATAACTAGTGCACCAAACGCGACCCTTTTGATGAATAAGCCATAGAAATATATATTTGACAACATCTCGGCTCAACAAAAGGTTGGATATGCACCAAGCGCAACCCTTTTGTTGAATAAGTCATAAAAATATATATATGAAAACATCTCAGCTTAACAAAAGGGTTGATAGTCTAGATGAGACGTAATTAAGTCACATCACCCGTAGCACCGTTGAAAATGAACATGTCCAAGCTCGGGCATGCAGGCAAGCGCCAAGTGCCTCCCCGTATCCAAGATACCCTCTCCGCAACAAAAAAGTTGGGTACCTCGGAATTTTTTTCCTTCAGTATTAGATCGGGGAAAATAAGGCTTCGGACAGACGGACGAACGGACGGACGGACTGAGGGACAGACTGACGGACGGACAGACGGACGGACTGACAGACGGACGGACTGACAGACGGACGGACTGACAGACGGACGGACTGACAGACGGACGGACTGACAGACAGCTCTCTTATTATAGTATAGATAATAATACTTCATAGCCGAATAAGTACCACTCATTCTGGGTAGTCATTTCAGAGATTCAGGAACGCTAGGGTCCCCAAATAAACATATATATAGTAGGCTAATATTTTCAAAGATCGACTGGCTTTCGGAATGCAGAGGCCTCCCGTGTAAAAGTATAGTTGTGCACAGAGTGTATCATCACACGTGGGTTCAACCACTCATACGTTACGCAGGTAGGCTCTCGAGTATGCTGATATGTAGAGTTGTCGCACAGGCAACGTTTTATGGAGTCCAGCCCATTCTTCCAAGAGACCACATGTCGAGCAGTGGGCCATGTCAGTAGGTAGTCGGTAACAATTTTAGCTTACTTACATTTTCAACCAATTATTTTGGATTTCAGCATTTCACAGTCTACGCATATGTCCAAAATTTATCATGGTAGCAGCAGGCCTCACGTGCTGCACAGCTGTGGTGAAGTAGCCAGGAACGTAGGTACGAGCCTCAAGCCTGGTGAACTTTTTTTTTTTTTTGTGGTGCCCGATTCGCTGAGTAAGCAAATTGCTTGGTGCGCCTAGCTGCTGCAGGGGCATGCACTTACCCTTGGGTAGGAGGTCGGGGGTCGTTGAAGCTTCCGCTACTGCGCCATAGTTCCTAACGACCGTGGTTGGCTTCAGCTGTACCTACTCTTCTGGGGCCAGTTGGCATATATCTACAGCACGAACCAGTGCTTGTGGGTTTCCCAATGAAGGGTGCAGCCACAGGTGACTTTACCTTCATATTCAATCCCAGTTAGAACGATCCAAATAGCGCCCGTCCACAGTACAATACGTCACCGAGGTTGGAAGTCGTGTACTTTTTAACACTTTTTCAATTTACTCTCGCATGCATGATATTGATTCATCCATTTACAAAGCTTGTCTTTATATATTTCAGAGTATTGGCGATAGGAAAAATTTTCTGAAGCGTATGCAGAGTATTAACAAAATTTTAGCTTTGCTATATTTGCTTGTTAAACAAAGTTCTTGGCAAAATAGATGCAATATTCAATTACTTTAATAGTGAATTACTAAAACTAACTTATTACTCGTAAACTTAGTGTTAGTCCAGAATATCAACGTTTGGGACGGAGCAACGCGTTGCCACATTCATAAACTTGAAGTTATCTCGCTTACATACTTAGTCCAATACCCTGCGTTAATCGCTACGTATACAGTAGGGACATTGTGCCTTTAATGACTTTTAGTGATATTTGCTCTTCTACAATGTCTACAACTATTCCATACTTAAGTTCCTTCGACTCGTGTTTCACAAGCAGCCTGAAGTATTTCAAACGTATTTTACTTCATTTATCCCCCAGCAAAATTACGAAATGAGACGTTCTCTTCTCATCTGCCAAATGTGCGTGTTAATGTTGAGAAACGCTCAATAACTTTTCAAATTGCATAATTTCTCAATAAAATTAATGTGCATTTATTAGGTCCCATTTCTGATAGTGTAATGCAATTGTAGTAACTCTTGCTAAACATGTGTCGCCCGAAATGTTACACGTAACGACTAGAGTAATAAACTTACCAAACCTATATTACTATATTTTACAATTATTGCTAATAATTTTGGCAAATAACGGCTATACTCAGACAGCTACTTATTAGTTTCATGGTCCTGCACGCAGCTCCTCTCATCACACGAGATCCGTTCAGTAATTGCTAAAAGCCTCGCGTAATATCATAAAGAAGCGAATCCTACTGGCATCAGATCTCTAGACATTATTATACCTGCAATAATCAATCGCGGGGACCGTCGTCGGACCAAATCACGCGCCGCCCACAACGCAATCTCGCAGTAAGAGCAGCGGCTGTTGTTTTGTCTCGACTTGTTCGTCTTCAAAGGCTTCCTAAGATGAAATTAAAAACGTCCTAAGACGCTTGTGCAGAAGAGAAGCGACAAAAACTTGACACTATTGAAAATTAAAAATTCCAGAGTCTCGATCGTCATCCCACCGTTGGATGACGTCCTAAGACGCGTGTGCAGTGAAGAAGCGACAAAAACTTGACACTATTGAAAATTAAAAATTCCAGAGTCTCGATCGTCATTCCACCGTTGGATGACGTCCTAAGACGCGTGTGCAGTGAAGAAGCGACAAAAACTTGACACTATTGAAAATTAAAAATTCCAGAGTCTCGATCGTCATTCCACAGTTGGACTCCGTTCCAGACGTTCCAGACACCCATTACGTTTGGGAGGAAATTTCAGTGAAATTCAAGACTGACAGTAAGATGACACCAATATTATAACACATAATCAAAAAATTCTACTGTCTCCGTCGTAACGTGACTCTTGAACGAAGAAATGCTAACGCCCATAATGTTTTGGGGCACGCCAAAAAAAAACGCTGCCTATACCCCTTAACCCTTTAGAAATCAGGACCGCACGGTGACGTGTTCCAAAATGTTAAGCCTTCCATTAGCAGCTCCAGCAGCTGATTCAACGGTTTTAGCGTCTGAGGCGGCACTGAATTATGCTAGGGGTACGAAGACTTATGCTTAACGTGAAAGGTGAAGAGTTAACAATTTTCTTAGTATTGTACTTTCAATGGAATACAAATATCAATTCAATTTCTGAAGATGTCCTGCGCCTTAGACACCATATGTACAGTACTCAGAGTCCTTAACCTATATGGCAAGCCATTTGGTATTACGAGAAATCATAAAAAAAACACCAATCAAAATGTTACTTTATACACCTGCCACGAAAAGAGCCGAGCTCCAACAAGACCTTGACAACCTCATGGAATGGAGCGCAACGTGGCAGATGAGCTTTAATGTCGACCAATGCTCAGTAATGCACGTAGGGCTTGTGAACCCTTCAACCACATTGAAAATGAATGGGACGGAATTGGCTCCTGTCACCCAACAACGTGACTTGGGAATTAATAACATTTACAAACAAACTACAGCACACACAGCAAGTTGACATGAGTGTGAAAATGGTAAGCAGAGTACTCGGATTCATTACAAGAAATTTTGAATACAAGTCCAAGGACATCATCGTTCCCCTGTACAAGGAATTTGTGCGGCCACACTTAGAGTTTGCTGCTCAGTTCTGGTCGCCACATCTGTGCAAAGATATCGATAACAAGGAAAGAGTCCACCGCAGAGCAACGAAATTGATACCTCAGCTGCAAAACAAGCCGTATGAATGTCGCCTAAAGGAACTGGGTTTGATCTCCCTCGAGCAAAGACGACTCAGGGGGCAACTAATAGAAACATTCAAATATTTGAATGGCTTCAACGACGTACCTACAACGGGACTCTTTGAAAGAGACCTCAATGATCGCTTGAGAAACAATGGTCAAAAACTCAAGCACAAAGCTCGAAGAACGACTTTAAGTCAGCTGTTCCTTCCGTATTTCATGGTCAGCATTTGGAATAGACTTCCTTCCGACGTTGTTAGTGCGGAATCAGTCAACGCGTTTAAAAATCGTCTTGACATACATTGGGAGAGACACCCCCCCACAGCGAAGGATTCCTCCTCCACGAATCGCACACTCTTAACGGCCAAAGCCTCCGAGGTTTCCTAAATCCGTCTTCTTCTCTCTTCCGCTCCAATTGCACTGTCTAACATCTTCAACTCCGCATATCAGCGGCTATTGACCATGATTGAGTGCATTCATGATCGTCTGTTCTATTGAGATTCTTCTCCTTCCTCTTTTTTTTCTCTTTTCCCCAGTCTTTTATATCCTACTAACATAACGGCAATAGCTCATAGAGGGCCGGGCAAGTTTCGGTGTCTCTTTGAGAATGGGCCTGTTGGTTCGTCTACTGCCGACCATCTAATCTAATCTAAAAATCAACTAATAAAACTTTTCAATATGACACCCCTCCCTTAGCTGGAATGATATCAAGTTTTTGACAGATACATTCCCCAGAGACAAGGAGATTTCTGGAGTATTTTCGCTCATTTCCTCTGAAGAAACTTTGAAAGCATCGATGCTTGTGTGCTGAACACAACGCACCTGCGCCTCCAACATCGACAGCATACAGAGTTACCTTGGATTTATATCTGGTGATGAAGAAGGCCACATTTTTTTTCTCCAAACCCTCAGAAAATGACCAAAACAGCATTCTGTTCTTTTTTAGGTGTGAGAAGGCGCACCGTCTGCTTGGAAAGTGAAAAGTTGATCTTTCGAAGTGTTTTTTTTTCTTTTTCAGCTTAAGTGCTGAAACAAAAAAGTCCTCAATGTCGCAGTGTGAGTTAGTCTTCACTCCATCTTTAACGAAAATTAGAGAAGATTTCCAAGTCTTTGAGATCGCAGCCCACGCCATGACTGTGGAGACAATGGGCGGTTTTTGACAACGATTAACAGTTCTCACAGAATCTGGAATGTCCTTCGAACTCTTGGTAAACACTCTTTCATTCTAACTACTGCATACAGCTTCAACTTTACAATTTTATTTGTCAGAATAATAATCTCCCCTGTTTAGTGCGAGTCTTCAGCTCATTGAGAAGGATTTTTGTTCTGTCAAGTCTCTTCTGCTTTTGAAGAGGAGTGGACTTATGTCGCGTCCACGTCTGGAACGGAGTCCTTTGGAGATCGTTTCTGACGATGTTTCTTATTGACGTGTTGCCCACATCCATCTCTTTCGCTAACATTCGAATGGAACTCTTTGGGTTTCTTTGCACCCTCTTACGCATAGCCTTAAATATGTATCTTCTTATCTCCTTGGTGAGAACAGGTCGAAGTGTCCCAATTCTTGGACGGCCTACAGAAGCGCCAAGTTCGGCAAATTTCTTCACAACCTGGCAAACTATCGATTTAGCCAGTTTCAAGAGCTGAATAATCTCAGAATTGGTTTTTTGCATGGAATGGAGTTCGATGATAGCTTCTTATACACTGATTTCTGACACAAAGTGCAAAATTTGCAAACATAGCAACCTGGAAATTACAGTTAAATTGCATCTTAACATATTTAGCAACAGTAAGGATCAAACAGTAATAAAATATATGCATTAACAATTTAAGAACAAGTCCAAGAACTTCTGCGCACTCTCTATGCAAGAGTATACAAAACTAGACAATGAACTCGTTGTAACACATAGATTAGTATTTCTCGAATTGACATAAACTTTGACTTAAACTTTGAACTAAGCATGTTTCGCGACTTCAATAAAAAATATAGGTAAACAAATAATTGTGAAGTTACAAATTTTATTTTGAAGCTTCGAGATAACACAATTGGAGAGTGACTAACAAAAATCACAAAAACCGCAAAAAAATAGAATGATAAAAAATCTCAAGGTCATCACAAAAATCTCCCCGTTTCTTACGACTTCTCTTCAGCGCAAGGTCCACATGGCGTGATTGAAATTCTGCACTGTTACCGAGTAACTTTTTTCACATTTCTTCAAGTTTCTCCGGTAACACACAAAGTTCAACCATTACTGTTTTTAGATTCATCACAAGTATTTTCTTTGTAGAAACATCAACTGGATATAAATCATAATAAGGGCAGGCCAGAGAATGACAGTGATATTTTTGACAATTGACCTCAAAAGTTTAACTTTAAGCCAGGTACATTATAACATAAATATAGCCATGAAATTTCATAATTTTAGAGTCCTGGTACTACATGATTAACGTTGTGTTTGTGTAGGCATTCGCATTAATTTTATATCTACCTCCGCCAAGGAGGTTATGTTTTCCGTGATGTTTGTCTGTCTCTTTGTCTGTCTGTCTGTCACCAAGAGAACTCAAAAAGTTCTAAACCGATTGGACGAAATTTACAGGGATTGTTAGGTATACCTCAAAAAGTTACGGATGAATTTTTATGAAATTAACGTGAGTTATTATGTATATAATAAAGAGTAAATGACCAAATTTTGGTAATGATCCGTTTGTTCGTTCATTCTTTTGCCACTGTTTTTAATTTTATGCTTGTTAGCACAATAACTCAAAAAATAATAAATGGATCTTTATGAAATTCACAGGGGTTGTTAGTAGTATTAAAAGACATAAATTATTAAATTTTAGTGCAGATCGGTTTGTTCGTTTGTATGTTTGACTCATGTTTATCATAACGTTTATTAGCACTATAACTGAAAAATTATGAACGAATCTTCAAGAAAATTGCACAAGCTGTTATTACTATCTAAAAGCACAAATGATTAGATTTTGGAGTTTATACAAAGAAAATTATGGCTTCAGAGCCAATTTGAATTTTTTGCTACCGTTGCCTCGCATGGCGGAGGTATGCGCTCTCAGAGTGCTCTAGTTTAGATATAGCGTGAACAGAGGATATAATCTGGTGCTGAAAACATTCCCCCATTCCATCACAGAACCTCAAACACATTCATAGATTTTGTTACGTACTTATATACCATTCTAAATTTCACCATTGCGGCGTATTACATAAACGGTTGGCCAATGGTTCTCATACCTTGTAATTAATTGCCCCTAATCGTCTCATTTTTTTCGATAAAGTTGGAACTTTCACGAAACATTCGTTTAGGTTGTCACTACAAAATAAACAGATCGCCCAAAAATGTCCGCCTACCAAAGTTATGAAGAGAATTGCATGACCATCTCTAATTGCTCTTGCAAGCGGGCAAGATGGTCGTTGACATCGTGATAGATCTCCAGGAGTCCAAGTCGACCGTCACATGAAGGTCAAGAGGTTGATCGAAGCTGGCTAGAGTCTTGATACCTCGAGGTGTCCAAGTCGACCGTCATGAAGGTCAAGAGGCTAATCGAAGCTGGCTAGAGTCTTGATACCTCGAGGTGTCCAAGTCGACCGTCATGAAGGTCAAGAGGTTGATCGAAGCTGGCTAGAGTCTTGATACTAAGACAAGAAGTGGAAGTCTGAGGTCAGTGAGGACGATGGCCAACATCAAGAAGGCCCGAAACTTGATCAACTAGAGCACGAAGACTACGATCCTGAAGGTGTCCAGGACCCTCGTGATCTGAGGCCAGACAGGCCAGAGAATTGTCAAAGAGGACCTGTCGTCAAAGAGCTTGAAGATTAGAGACGTGCCTAGTACTGTAAAGAGAGCTTAGAGGGGGCTGGGCGTATGAGGGTCTTGAAGAACTGGATAGAAAACTCGGCTAACTCCAAGAAGGTGGAATTTTATTAAGACGAGAAGCTCTCCGTCATGGACGCCGTAGTCAACTGGCAAAACGACAGATACTTCTCTGACCTTCCCGTGCGGTTGGTAAACCCTGAAATTAAAGGCAGCTCGGGGTCCAAGAACCATACGAATCACGATCCTCCGCATCGTAGTCAGCGACAGCAAGAAGTGTCCAATGATATTCATCCCCGAGAACGAGAAGGTCAACGCCGTGGAGTGGAGTACCTACCAGAACGCGCTGAGAAAACTTTTTTAAAAATTCCCCCCTCCCCCCTGGCAATTATGTCTTCCAGCAAGATGGTGTCTCCTCACACACAGCGAAGTCAATACAGGCATTCTTGACCTCTGATGGGATCTAATTCTGGCCACCTTCCATATGGCCTCCCTCCTCGCCCGACCTGAACCCCCTGGGCTGTGCTATCTGGTCGCGAATGATCAGAGAGGTTCACGCCGAGAGGCGCAGCAAAATGGACAGTCATAAAAAGGCCATCAAGAAGAGCTGGAGGTACATGCATGACGCTTTCGTCATGCTCGTCACCGGCCCCATCCGCGACCGGCTGGAGAAGGTTCTGAACGATCAGGGGGCTATTTGTCTTATTGTTGTACCTTACCTTTGATACCTTTGATGATACTTCGGACGAGGTCCAGGCGACGTTATGCACGCCGCCCATCTTGTGCAGAGGTGATGTTGCAGTCCGTGACCAGCGGGGTGGCTAACAACGAGTTATCCCCACAGTTGACGTAGCCGCT
>LQNS02278150.1:2948860-2959431 GCA_001587735.2 Parhyale hawaiensis
TGAAACGCACTGCTCCCCGTGACATCCACCAATGAGATCTCACAGCCATAAGAGATCTGGTTGACTCACTGGCGAATCTGTATTTGGGCCGCAGGGCTCCCTCCTTCTCTATAGAAGCTCCTTGGACACACTAGGCATTTACAGAGGCAATTTGATGCAAGGACTCGAGACTCGGACGTCATTTATGCCACGGTATCTATGATACCGATTTTAAATATATATCGAACCGGTCCTCGAGCCGCTCATTCTAGCAACCAGTTGGGCGTAGAGATGTATATGTGTCCCAGGCGTTAGACAACGTGCTAGACCTTAGAAGGTAAGCACACCTAATTTAAAGCGTCGAGTAAGCCGTTATTTGCCGCAGTATTATCACCATTAAATCTCTACCGGGTGGCTAAAAGGTGCTCTCGTAGCAATCAACAGCATTCCGGAAGTAGTGACACCTGGTCACTTTACCAGTTAACGCCGTCTATAAAAAGAAACCGCACGCGTCGGTCGGTTGACTAAGGTTGGCTATTCAACGGTAAAAGAGAGCAAAACAAGCAGTTCGGCCACTAACAGGAGCTGGCCCGTGCCCCCATCTCGCCCTGCCCAGCAAATACGAAAGCAAGCACACATATCGACCTTCCTGCTCAGAGCTGAGCAGCCAGGCGCCCCATCTGGAGAGGCTCACCAGGCAATTGTAAGCTAGTCGCACAGAACAGAAGTTGATTCGCGAGGGCATCGCAACACGGCAGTTTTGGATGGTGCAAGTCAGGGGTATTAGCGAGCTACGCAGTGGCAGGTGCAGCTGCTGATAGTTAGCGAACCGGTGAACTGAGAGCGACGCTAGATTAGATTAGGTACTAGTGGAAGTCTAACGAGTACCAGGTGCACCTGCTGATAGCTAGAAAGCCACTGAACTGAGAACAATACTAAATACGACAGC
The DNA here is from genome assembly GCA_001587735.2 of Parhyale hawaiensis. NCBI lineage: Eukaryota > Metazoa > Arthropoda > Malacostraca > Amphipoda > Hyalidae > Parhyale > Parhyale hawaiensis. Next base: position 2,949,789 of record LQNS02278150.1, read on the forward strand.
TTCCCCAGGCAACATGCTGTGTTTCGAGCCAGCAAAAAATGAAAGGACGAGCACCATATTCCAACGCTCCACGTACGTTGGCAAAGGATAAACTGGGATTCAGCTCCTCATACTACACGGGTATCAATCTTCCCTAACCTCAACAAGGAGGCTATTCCTTAAAACCCATGTTGCTTATATATCCCCTCGGGAGATAATATACTCTCCGTATTAGGCAGACAGACTGAACGCTTATATTCCTCCATAGATCAGCCATTAACTAAAACCAGCAACACAGCAGTACGGTAGAAGATATTCATTGCAGCGATTGCGTCTGAAATATAAGAGTGCAAATTGGGAGCGAGTCGGTCAAAAATTAAAGCACGAGTATAGAGCAGGGCCAATTGAAGTCAGACACAATAGGAGTTCCTGCTGTTCGCAACAATTTGTTGTTTCCTCGCTCGAACGTTTCGCTGTTTGTCTCCGCCCATTCAATGATCAGCATTATACGGGAGAAGTTCATTTGCTCAACTGCAATAGGGCCGTTACTTTGCCAAAGTTTGAAAGCTGGCTGGTGAAGACATCTGAAGTGCCTCCTAGCGGTAGAATGGATGCTGCATTTCCCTTCCCACAGCGAAGTATTATTATTTGCACTGACCTCACACCTCGTAAATTCAGTAGAAAATATGAAAAGGGATAAAACATTCTTCAGAGGGGAACCATCACAAACGAAAGTTTCGTTGCTGTAATTATTCGTCACAGACACATCATAACATGACAACCATTGTTTAGTAACTTATCGTTACTTTTCATTTTGAGAAAGGTTTACATACTAGCAACTGGAGGTAAAAGAAAACGGAAATAAAATTATTTCACTTTCAAATTAAAGAATAGGGCTATTTAACCCCAAGCTAGCAATAATTGCTTTTGATGCATGCGTCGGCCATCCGGAATCCGTAACCTGCTGCTAAAGAAACTTAACTTCAAACTTCTTCCGAGAAATAGATTGGTTTCATTCAGCAGTACGAATTTTGTTTTCATCACTGGAACATAATAACTTAGAAGAAAACATATTGAAGACACCTCAACTATCCACTGTACAGCTTGTCATATAAGAAACGTATATAACAGAGCTGACCTTACGTACAAAAAAGCAAGATTAACTCTTTGCCACGCAGCTGAAAATCGCTTACATACATAAGAATAGCATTGCAGAAGTAACCATATATGGTCACTTGCGACGTAAGTGATACAACGATGCAGCAGCGGTCGATGCTGAACCTTAAGGGCAGCAGCACGTTCCATTAACGACGGTTATCAACGGTATTGTTATGAGCAATCGACTCATCAGTTGCTCCTGATCGGGTTGAAATAAAAAAAGAACAGACGTACGTCGGAATTTTCTAGCCCGTGGCACACGAAGTCTCACCCCAATGAACTGGGTGGTGCGTACAAAATAATTTCCAAAGGATATAAGCAACAAGACTGGACAGCAATCTGTACGCGAGTCTACCGCTACTTAGTTCGTTTTCTTTGAATGCAATGGAAGAAATGTAGCTAAGGATTAACTTATAAGTGAGGAAGCATGTAAGGACAGAAACACAGACACGCTGAAGAAAATACCTCCTCGCGGATAGTCCGCGTCAAAATCCAATAGTTATCTGCGATATTGTGCCCAGCATTGCCGGCCCGTTGTGACCGTGCGAGAGTAGAGAATAGAAAGAAAGAAAAAAAAAAGAGCGCGGGCACAACAGATGGGAGAGATTGGCAAGACACCATCTGGTCTCAGCTGGTGTCTAAGTAGCCAGCCAGGTGGTGCTCCTCAGCCGTACCACCTGTGCACATGAGCTCAACCCTTCTCAACCTTGGTCTCAGGGTTTGTGAGCTACCGCAAGGTTCTCAACAGTCTCGTTACCACACAAAGTGTTGATGCAGCCACACCATCGGTTGTCACACGATGCAGATGTTGACGCTAATATTTCAACGGCGCTCCCAACTACTTCGCCGTTATTTTTTGCGCTCATTTGGAAATTTTAATGGTGTTCCCATATATATTATTAGTATTATCATCATTATTATTATTATATTCCTAGTTTAAGCCTCGCTACCCACAGAGTACACTGTGATCAAAAGAGAGGAAGAAAGAAGAGACATAAATAATGCCAAGAGAAACGTGGAACCCATGCACGAGTCAACGCGCATGGGACTGGTGTACCCAATCATTTTACTATCATATTCTGTGTCGATTTTGAAATATGAATGTACTCCTAAAGGCTTCACTATGATGTTTAGCATTTATACAGCGACTTTTACTGCTCAAAAACTATTCCCATCAGGCATTCTGGCCGAAACATCAACGTGTCATAACTCTTTTTCTACGACACTTTGGGCTGTAACAGGCAAAGTTGCTTTCACCGAACATCCCACTAAGAAATGCACATGCACCGGTTCGTGTTGCAGATAAAGCTCACTTGGTCCAAAAAGTGCATGGCTGCAGGCGACCATAGATGGTAGAGCCAGGGCACCACAGACAACGATTAAACTGCGGCCAGATGCAACATCCCCTGCGGAGAAGGCACTCGGGACCCTTGGGTGCGTGATGCCCAAACATATTGTGGCAGAAAAGTGGCCCGCCACAATATGCCACTTAGGGCCGGCATCTGTGATACCCCAACTGTGTTCACGCATGTCTCATGCCAGCTCGCACCCTCAAATTATTGTAACGAAATTGGCAGAAGAGTCGAAGATGCCGCAGCAAGCGAATCGGATGCTGGTCATCCAAGGTGTGGCTACTGGGCATCCAGAGGGTGGCTGCTGGTCATCCAGAGGGTGGCTGCTAGACAAACGAACAGAGACCTTACAGCTCTGCAGTGGGGGCTTGGTACGCACGCACTTATGATCTTGTAACAATTTACTCATCATGCAGTAAATGAACGATGTTGCCGCTCAGCAATACACACTAACTACGCTCGTACGTATAAATGCGTTCATCTTGAACAAGTCGTTATTGATCATTTTGAATTTCAAAGAATCTGATATAACAGTAGACACTTTTTGTTTGCTTGTTTGTTTATTTGTACTCGTAATGCTTAACAAAGCTGTTTACAAATGCATTCTTCTCCGAGTTGGCCCACATGACGGGCACTGGTATTCATGCAATTGCATCATTGCAAAGAATGGGTAATTCTTCGAACTGCCTGCCCTCATATTATTATTTCAATTATTCTATTCGCTAGTGAAATATTTCAATTGTCTACTCTTCATTATTCTGTATAGATTACTATCTCAATTGCCCCCACCCTTTATAACTTGACAACCCTGGTCGGAAAACCGTTGCCGCAAAGGCAGAAAACTGACTGCTTTTTAATGCTTGATCAGTTTTTTTACGTAGTAGTAGTAGTATTGTCCTAGTTTAAACTTCCCTACACCGAGATCCAAAAAGATGAAGAAAGAAGGGATACAAAGAATGTCGAGAGAAACGTGGAACTCATGCACGAGTCAACGCGCATGGGAACAGCAAGTCGGGAAAGAAGAGGAAGAACAGAACAAAGAATCATCAGTAAGAGTATGAAGATGGAAGGATGCAAAGTGGGCACGAAAGACAGACGTCTCGAAGGCCTAGCCACTGACGCCGTATTCAATTCTTCACGGGCGCGGTACCCTGCAACATACGATTTTTTACATATTAAGCAGTAGCTTAACATGTGCTGAACTAAAACTTACTCAGTGAAGTAACTAAAACCACTAGCGATTATAACCATGCCAGTTTCTTTCCCAACTGAAACTTAAAGTTTTCTTTGAACTACCCTCAGTGAATATATTAAAATAGATAAATAGAGATGACGTTGCTGCGTAATGCTTGCATAGGCATGGCAAGAAAGAATTAACCAATTGTGAACAATGAGCAGTCCTACGAGCACTACTAGTGAGATTTATTCGTAAGCTAATGTGGGATGCAATGAATCAAGACGTTGCGCCAATTCATGGAGTTGGAAGAAACCTTGTAAGGTACGGTATTCCAGCTATGTTAGAAATATATATCAAGTTAACCTCTGTTTTCTTTTAAACAAATCTATCTTAACGCAGTTGAGACTTGTAGCAGTAGTACAAACTTCATTTGCAACGTATCAGGGACACAATGTCTATATCGCGCCGAACTATTCCTTTGGTTTAACGCAGGCTCGTGCGCCACTAGGACGCGAAGTACGTTTCGCTTTAAATTATCAATGATTTTGTCTCGGCTTTTCAGCCCGTAAGTCTCAGATTATACGCGAACTCCGACGAGTTCTAGGGGGTCAGTGCGCTACTGACAGAAAAAAGGCGCAAATTATGCATCTGCAACTCGCGGGCACAGCTGAACGGCTTTGCTCAGCCACGCCGCACAAGAGGAAAAAAACAAAAAGAGAAAAAGACAGAATCAAGAAACTTCCGAGCAGACGGTCCCTTCCGTGGCCCTCTGCACCGGAGAAACCCAGCAGAATAGGTGGGCCACCTCGATCGGCGGACCACCTCCTGAAACAGAAGGGGCAGCTGTGAGAGCCTACCTAACCAAACAAAACTAATCTTCTCAGCAGGAACAGCGGCCAGCAGTAACACCCCCTGCGAAGAAGACAGTCCAGACAACCCTTGGGATCCTGAGGTCCATATATATTTTGGCAGGGAAAGGGCCCGCCAGAATATACCTGAGGGCAAGTTAAGACTTGTGCGTACCAAGAACTTCCGACCAAATTCCTAAGTTCTTTGAACCAACTATTTCCGACCGGAGGTAGTATTTCAATTTCCTCTTCCAATATAACATACAATATCAGTTGCCCCACCAAGTCTAACTTACTAGTTGCCCGCCGTGTCTATCTTACAACCTCAGCTGTCTTACCCAGCAAGATAAGGCATTGCAAAAGTTTCAGTCTGCAGCACATTTGAGCGAGCATCGCCGTAAGTGGCAGTACCTCGTGGTACAAACGATGCAAGGCACAGGTGTACCGCAGTCGCGGCAGTCGTAAAGTGCCTTGTGTACACAAGCGCCACACTTACGCTTCCCTCGAGTGTACTTACACCATCGCTTCCCAAAGTGGGCAATGGTGTACGTGTGGAGGTGATGCTGGGGCGTGCGAGGGACGGTACTGGGCGACGGCGGGACACGATAAGCAGTTAACACAAAAATAAGATCAAAGTCTGTGATCGTGTGCGTGGGCGGGATACTAAATACAAGCCCCAAAGTCAAGGATAACCAGCCCGCGCACTTTAGAAATTATGAATCCCAATGCAGACGAGCAGCAGAAATTGCCGAGAGTGGCATTTCGCCAACAAATGCTCTCCCAGACTCGATGAAAAAGTCGCCTGAAAAGCGAATTCACCAGGATGGGTCTAGGCCAATTTTTTCGTACCGTTCGAGCAATTCAAAGCAGCTTGCAGAGTAGTTTTCCTTGTTATCTATTCATTATACTACGGTATGTAAACCCTGCGTTATTCCTTAAACTTCACTTTAAATGGTTGCGAGTCCATCTGCAATATCAAAACTACGAAACGAATTTGTTTCGAACCTACAATGATGGTAGCCAGCAGATACATATCTGTCAATGTTTCGTTTATATGCTTCAAGATCGCACAAAACGCTCACTCGCTCAGGGAATAAAAATCAGCAGATACACGAGCATGAAAATATATGAAGTTCATATAGCTTCCATTTCCTTTATATGTAACTTGTAGTCATTTTACCCCAAGGCACTGTAACCCTACTACGTGTGCAATGAAATGTGCCGAGCTTGCCGATCTGGCAATTTTGTCCCCTCGAAATGAGCGAAGACGTCGCTCGTCTGCGCACGCCTTTAGGCCACCAATTACAAAGATACACGGCAACTCCAGCTAACGCAATGTATTTTGAAGAAGCACCGTGAAAAATTGAGAAGGGGAATGAAAAGAAGATGTATTTTTTGATATCTTTTATGTTTTCAGCAAGCGAAAATTGATTTTTAACCTGCGAGGTAGTAAAAAGAAGGCTGGTTTTGTACTATGAATTTGAGGGTAAAAATCACGATTGCATCAATTGAAAACCGAACAAATTGTACGTTTTAGGCTTGGAAATTTATTTCCTGCACCTTCTGGCAGAAGAGAAATATTTTGGCATATCCAACTGAAGCAGATGTAAACGACAGTCGAAGTGCACATTCCATGTCAGTTCTGCGCATCTGAAAGGTAGCAAGGCAACGCACACGTTCCGGAAACTTCGCCGTTGTAAGTCATGAACCAATCCCCACAACTATGCATAGTTTAACAGGTTCTTTTATGATTCATTTATTCTGCTAAATAATCAACTTCACAAAAGCATGATATTTGTCGCAGGAAAAATTCAACATATACAATTGCAATACATAACTAATTTGATGAAAAAATGGAGACTAATCCTATAATGCCCAGTTAAGAAAGGATTGCTGCAGGAGCACAGTTTGGAATACTGCCAAATAGTCCACGCTCGAATATGGTTAAGAAAGATACTGTCACCCAGGCCAGACCTAAGTTACCTATTTTTTTTTTAATGCAACTTTAACTTAAGTAAAAATACCAGTCCAAACCGCAGTTGTTGCAAGCAAACACCAATGTCACATACGTAACCATATAAATTTATACAGCTACTGTATGTACTTTTCTTGAATCCGCAACGTTTCCCACACTATACATACTCTGGTCAAAACTTTTCATATTTGTTACAAGTTATCGCCACAAGGAGTCGGAAGCCCAAGCTGAGGACGATAAGACGCAGCTACCTGTCGCCCATAGCACTCCTCCGAGCGGCTCCCCTTGTGTCGAGGCAGGAAGTGACTCGCTCCCCTCACTGTAACCCTCTCAAGTTTTTGCTACCGCTATACCCGAGCTATTCTTGTCCACACTACGCTGCTCGTACGAGCCTGTCTCAAACGCTTCTTCCGTAGGGAATCCTGAACATTGTGTTCACAGAATAAAAGTATTGTGGCTAATCTGCCGTCCTTCGGAAAAGGGGTACATGACCATGCATGGTCAAATAGAGATATCGTGAGCTAACTTTCTGCCGCTTTCATCCATCTGGTCTCTAAAATACATAACAAATTTTCCGCAGGTTGTACGCAGATTTAATTCGGGAAAAGGGTATAGGCTGTGTGCTGGACATGTGCCATTGCTCCAAAGTGAGATTAGTAAAAACATCCTAAACCTTCTTTATTTGAGTGGCGTTTGCGCCCTAGCACATTGAGAAAAAATAAAGAACTGAGAATTCTGGTCCCAACATCTCCAAAACTTTAAAATTTGGACACGTGCTCTTTTCTAAAGGACGGTAGTACTGTAATCCACTCGGGTCAGACGCTTAATGAAAACAGTTTATCATAAACACCAAATTGTGCATGTATATTAGGTATCTCTATCTTTTTATCCCCCTCTATTGAACACAGGCCAACATTAAACGAATTGTTGCAGGCCGGTAAGTGAAAATTAAACCGAAATTTAGAAAGGGGCAAAAGGAATTATCTAAACTGAATGAACTCCTTGGTTTGCTAACTTTGTAATGTCAGCGTTGAAAGCACATGAACAGTAACTATGGTTTATAGTAGCCACCCGAAACGTATAATAACAGTTTCTTAACACATCAGTGTTATATTCGTGCGGCTGAACTGACTACAGGAGCAACTTCAATTTAGGGTAAACAAAACAAATGGGCAGATAATCTCAAAGCAAAAGAAGGAACAGCAAATAAAATGGAATTTCATTAAAGTAATTTTCCCAGTTATATTTTTCACTTTGAAGATAGCTTTTTTAAGTGAAAAAATTTAGACTGAAATGATACCAGTGTTAATCGAGGATATGCTGCTGCAGTTTATATATTGCTCGATGCTCAACTGCCTCTTTAGGAAGCAGGGTTCACACCACAGTCTAGGTTTCTCCGTGACGCAGGGGAAAGTGTTGAGACGTTTAGTTGCGTCCCCGCATACACAACAACGTACCTAATCAACTATTGCTTAAATGCCAGCCGTCCTGTCAGCAAGTTTAGTGTCACTTGTGAAGTTTTGGATATCTCTTCAAATTTACTGCAAATTCAAATTCAGAAAGCTGTACACTATTCTGTCGTTTGCAAGGAAACTACAATACATAGGACTCTTTGTTCTGCGTTGGGTTAGTAGAAGCGTGATGTGTGAACCCCACTTAATACTAAATATTACTGCATATCACCGCACGACAGGAAGAATTGTGCAGCTGAGTATAATAATTTCTTAAATCAGCAGCGCTATACCATTTCATCATCAGAGTTGAAAGCTAGTGTGCATCCTCCATTCAAGCATGCTCAATGAAGTAGTATCATTGCAAATTCTCAGTCATGCACCCCTGCGATGATAACTAAGCTGTCGAAGAAAAGAGAAAGAAACACACATGCTCCTCACTATAATGCAATAGTGGGAGCAAGAGACGCTGTCAGGAGCGAAGACTTCAAATCACCTTAGCCGAAGTTTCAGGGATAACCAATTAAGGGCTATAGTCCGACCATTTTATCAAGGCAGTTCGGTCGTGGTCAAATTCCTCCATAGCGTTGCTAATTCTATGGGTATTTCTGAGATTTTCTTCGGCTCATATTTTAGCCCGTCCTCTGCCTTTTCATGGAGAAATCTCAGATATACCCATAGAATTAGCAACGCTATGGAGGAATTTAAACCACGACCACAGTGCCTTGATAAAATGGTTACACTATAGTGCCTGGAACTTAATTCAATTTGCGGAAGCTTCGAAGAAGTCATGATCTCCAAGGTTCAAAGTTGGCGTCCAACGAACATGCTCTACGCCGCCTTGTAATCGTAATTTTAGGTAAGTAATGGGGCCCAGGCATCAGATGGACAAAAACCTAACCCAGTAGTTTCCAGTATTTTCCATGCCTGGTACCCGTAGATAACTTTTATTACCTCCGCCAAGGAGGTCATATTTTTGCCATGCTTGTCCGTCTCTATATCTTTCTGTCTATTCATCACCAATATAAGTAAAAAATTAGAAACGGATCGATACGAAATTTTTAGGGATTGTTAGGTATGTTAACAGTAACAGATGATTAACTTTTGGAATACTTCGTCTATCAGTTTGTTCGTCTGTCTGTCTGCCAATTTTTTTCAAAGCCGTAACTCGAAACGTTATGGACGGATTTTCATGAAATTTACACGAGTTTTTAGGTATAATACGAAGAGTAAATGACCAAATATTTGTGATTTGTTTATTCGTTTGTTTGCCGCTGAGTTTGATTTTTCGCTTGTAAACACAATTGCTCAAAATGTTATGAATGGATCTTTATGAAATTGACAGGAGTTTTTATCAAAGTGATAAGACATAAATGATTCAATTTTGGTGATGATTGGTTGGTCCGTTCGCGTGTTGGGCTTATGTTTGTCACAATGTTTGCTAGCAGCATAACTCAAAAAGTTATGAATAGATCGTCAAGATAGTTATAGAAATTGTTAATACTATCAAAGGCATGCATTATTAGATTTTGGTGTTAATACGAAGAAAATCATGGTTTCAGAACCAACTTGAATTTTTCCTGACCGTTGCCTTGCTTGGCGGAGGTAAGCGCTCTCAGAGTGCTCTCTAGTTAGGTTAGTTCTCGTACCCCCACAAAATTAAAGACTCATATGATAAAGAACGTAATTTATACTAATTTTGT
>LQNS02278150.1:2989314-3003603 GCA_001587735.2 Parhyale hawaiensis
TCATTTTTTTTCTTGTACGAACAGTAGGTTGTGAAGTATAAATGTACATTCAATTCTTAACCTAGCGTGTAAGACTCGTTGCTTATTGTTTTACACTAGTTTACTGAACATGTATTGTAATCGAACTATTGTATGAATACCTTCCTACGGGGAGAAATAAATGGGTTTTCTTTCTTTCTTTCTTTCTTTCTTTCTTTCTTTATGTATCGAATACGAGTTACGCGGACAGTATCGAGAATGTACAGTGAGGGAAAGTTGATGTAGTTTATCATGACAGACATTCAAACGCGGGAATCTTTCCTTCTGGAAAGAACAGAACTACGGCTCTATAATACACTAGTGACACATACGGGGAAATGCACCACATCATATTATACCAGGTCACTGCGACACACCCAATAATAAAACACTACTGACAAAGTCCGGTGGCAGATTTATGGTGCAATCTGTAAGTAACGCAAAAGCCGGATGAGCAACCCATCCGGGAAGGATCAAACGGCCTCTAATTTCATGTCCTGCTGTATAAAATATTTCGTTCTGTGCAAACAATAGATGCGAACCTGATTAGCATTATATACTACTAGTAGGACCCGTGTAAATTTCGCGAATAATTGACGTTTTTACTTTTTAATACGTAGCATTCTTAAACTTTAGTATTATCTAATGCAGCTCTTTTAACCTAACAAATCCCTTCTAAACTAACGCTTTTCTCGCAACCCTGACGAACTCCATCTAACCTAATGCAATGCGTCTTCTCAAACACACCTCATCTAATCTTCTCTTCCTACGCTGATATCCAGTCTGGATTCGGGAATGTTCCACCAGCAACGGCTACGTACTTTCATTAAGATAAAAAACATAGAAATTCGGTAAAGATACATTCATGGCAATATCACTGTTCGGAGATACTTTTGCGTTTTTCTTCGTGAATGTTTCCATGCTTTCCTTCGTCAGCTCGATCTGGTTCTTAGCCTTTTATAATCGTACGCATTTCTACTTTTTCGTCGGTGTAACTGATATTATCTACAATCTAATAAAGACCGATGTGTATTTATCGGTTTGTTTATTTATCTGTTTATCCATTTTCTGTCACGCTTTAACAAACCAGATAGACAGAAATTAGTCCATGTTGGAGGCTCTGGTCATCCTCTGAAGCTCCATTGAAAACTGATCGGTAGAAAATAGGCCAGGTGGTAGAAGATGGCAAACGTATCTTACTAAGGGACAGTTGAAATTCAAACAATGAGGACATCGAAGGCTTATAGTCTGATTTGTATGTGTATTAGCTCTTCCATGCATCAAATCTACACTAACGGGCAAAATAAGAGAACGATTTTCATTATTTGAAAATAAAGTTTAACCATGTAGAGTAGGTTAATTAATCTTTTGATGGGGCTTTAAGGAATGCATTTAACATATTTCTACAAAATATCAGGACAAACATAACTATATTTAATTTATTAGAGCAATCTAACAAACAATAACAAAAATTGAACAGTGCAAAACGTCTCTAAAACATTCTCACATTTACCCCGGTCATCTGGCAACATTCAATGTCGTGTACATGACTTATAGAACTGCCACTCTTACGATTACGTCATTATAGAAACATGGCACCTCACATGAAAGTTACTCCTGAGCTGCGGGAAGAAATTGTTAAGCTCAGGTCGAGTCCTTACTGAGAAAGCCGGTATAGTTCTCTCCATTTGGCTAGGTTCTCGCAACAAACTCGTGCTTTGAAGCTCTATGATGAAAAGAAACAGCTGGAATCACCGGTATCTGCAAACCACCCTCGAAACACCACCGTACGAGTTAATAGGATTATGAAACGCTATGCTCAGAAGGATCCTTTCGAGACTGCAGCGGGAATTTCTAGAAAGCTGAAGATCAATAACAACATAAAAGTGTCTCGCTATACAGTTTCTCGTCGCCTCAATGCATCTGGATTAAAGGCACGCAATCCTGCCACAAAACCACTTATCAGCAAGAAGAATAAGAAGCAAGACTTGAATATGCGGAAAGCCACATCGTTTGGAGAGATGAAGATTGGGAAAGAGTGCAATTCAGTGACGAAAGTAAATTTAATTTGGTTGGATCTGAGGGCAGACGGTATGTTAGCCGTGCAACAGGTGACAGGCTGAACCCGAAATGAGTCAAAACATCTGTAAAGCATGGGGGAGGTAGCGTAATGGTGTGGGGCATGTTTTCATCTGAGGGAGTTGGACCGTTGGTGGCCATTAAAGAAACTGTCAATGCTAATGTGTATCTCAATCTTGTACAGCAATATGTTATCCCATCTGTACGATCGTCACCAAAACAGCCAGCAATTTTTATGCAGGACAATGCCCCGTGCCATACTGCAAAGAAAGTGAAGGAATATTTTGCGCAAGAGAATATCGAAGTCATGAACTGGCCTGCCCAAAGCCTGGACCTTAATCCTATTGACAATTTATGGATCATTATAGGTGACAATGTAAGGGAACGATAACCATCAACAGTAAAGGATCTGTGGACTAAAATTGAAGAGGAATGGAAAAAAATAACTCCAGAGTTTTGTAAGAAACTTGTAATTTCGTGTAATCGTCGCTGTGCTAAAGTTATTGAAAACTAAAGGTTTTAGTACTCCATACTAATTGTTCTAAACCTAAAATTGACCATTGTTCCATGTCATTTGTTTGTAAAATTGTATTTAGAGACGATCGTTCTCTTACTTTGCACTGTTAAATTTTTGTTATTGTTTGTTAGAATGCTCTAATGTATTAAATATAGTTATGTTTGTTCTGATATTTTGTAGAAATATGTTAAATACATTCCTTAGGGCCCCATTAAAAGATTCATTAACCTACTCTGCATGGTTAACCTTTATTTTCAAAAAATGAAAATCGTTCTCTTATTTTGCCCGCTAGTGTACGTCAAAGTATCGGACGACCATATGTCTGATCTAGTGGACCCGTGCGTGAAAATATTCACACAACGATAGATATTTAAATTTACTTAATATAGGCCGATGCGAATCTTCTCGTCTTTAACTTGCTTCTTCTTCATCACAAGAAATTTGTGATTACATCGCTTCATTGAATGTACTTTCCTTACTAAAATACATATAGAGGGCAACGCTACGACGGCCAACTCAAATTAGGGTAAGAGATACGTGTTTTCTACTGAGCAGTGCACTTCAATTCGTCTTTAGCACACTCCTTTCCTCCCTTACACAACATGCAAAAAAAAGAAGAAAACCTTATCAGAAAGCGCTGAAGCATCACTGAATTTCATTTCCGCAGCGTATCCAGAATACACAGTGAGATAGCTTCAGCATAACAAAATTTTCGCGTTCAAGAAGTTGGAATAAATAATTACTACGTCTACTATACAGGAAAAAAATTGGTTTCTCTACGCTCCGCTGATTTGCTACAAAATGTGTACATCGTAAACCAAAAGAAAATATAATTTCGATGTAGAGTAAAGTAATGAATATCAGGCTCCACGGAAACGGCAAGAGAAGCTGGAAGAGCAAGAACTGCATTCGTTGTTACTAACGATTAGCAATGTTCTTTGCCCTCAGTCGATATTGCTTCTAATGGATATGGAGGTCTGTATCCAACATACTCGAGGGTGGCATATAACTCGGACTCGGAGACAACTTGTTCTGTTGGAAGAAGAACCTAAAATGGAGAAAACCATTCGCTGCCAAGAAATCATCGTGGTTTCTACGCTTGTGCTGACCGCTGAAGAATATCTTACCATTTGCCTCGATAATAACGTAGTCAAAATAAGACGATCAGTGTAAACGAAAGGCGTCTGAAGTTTGGATGGAGAAGACCTCAGAAGAGAGTACACATCACAATGGAAGAGATTGTTCAGAGAAGCTGTATGTATCTGCATCGAGTGGACTTCAAATTTGTCAAAGAAAGACCGGAATCAGATATCCTGTTCAAGTGCCATCATCAGCAACCTGGAATGTTTTCTACCTATCAGTTTCCTAGGAAGTTTGGCAGGATCAGCACAGTCTTTTAGCCGATGATTAAACCGATGAAGCCAGGAAGGCCAAAGTTAATTTTTGCCTATCTATTTCATTAAGAGCGTGACACCGAACATATAAATAAATAAATATTTAAATATATAAATATATATGTTAACATATTTATAAACACACGACGGTCATTCTTAGTATGGGATTAGATAGATGCACTTCTTGCATTGCCAAAATTGAACTCGCAGCACCGCATGAAGATATCTGAAGCTTCCGTTGGCACTTTCATGCATCTTGATTCCTAATTTCTTCCCACAGATGATTCAGTTGCCTCTGCTATTCTCCCAAATTTAATTCAATGGTCGATGAAACATCTTTCGCTGAACAAAAAACACTGGACTTGTATAAGCTAGCCTACAGTATCCACAATACCGAATCTGAGCTATTACTTTCAGTGTTGTTAATCGGGCTGCAACAAGCCATGAATTTTCTCCATTTCAGAGAGGGGAAACAAAAAGTTTCTATACTGAGTGGCTGTAAAGCCGTAAACGTTCATCTCAGGGTGCTTAAGTTAGCAGTTGTAATAACGAATGTATTATTAATGAAGAAGGTCACCACAAATTCTTCGCTGTCATTTTATGGCAGCGTGGGCCCTCTAGTTGATTTAATAATGCTCACAGTTAATCACAAACCGTATCCTGCCTGCGCATTTTATCATTCTTAGGATGTCATCAGACACAAGCAAAGAGAATACTAAACGACTTAAAACGTATTATACACTTGAAATGCATGATACAGTGAAAATGCATATTGGGTCTTCCCTTCGAAACCGACTAATGTTTTTGCGCAAAAAAAAAAAAAACACCTACGGTTGAAGCTCCCAATGAAAATCACGCTGTTTGCAAGTTGAATGTCCCCCTGGCTAATGCTGAAAGCGTAACTTGCAGGCGGACGGATGCACGGAACCACAAGCAGAATGATATGGTAGGTAGATGTAGAATTTTGCGTGCCAGCACTAACTTGCATATTTACATGTTCAGTGTTTTTATTTCAATTCCATGGACACACACACATATATATACATATATAATCACGATTACAAGCATTATTAAAACCTCGGCCTAAGAATTTTAGTCACATTAACTCCTTTTGTGGTTCTACTGTATTCTGAGGTATACCTATCTTACTTTGTTGATCACCTACTCGGTATATGCACATAGTGAAATCAGAGCAATGATAGTTTTGATGCTGGAAGGAAGTATAATTCAGAAAGTAGGAGAGTTCTAAGATATGGTTCAAAAGGCTTCGTCTGAATTTTAATGTTGGCAGAATAAAAACGGTCAGTCAGCTTTATTGTCCATCTTCTTGACTTCTATCAACTCAAACCTAATGTAAATATCACCTATAGGTTTTCAGTAGACTGACAGGATCGCTCCAGTCTCCAAGATGGGCTGATGTTCGCCGGTTTACCTCAGAGCCGAACGTAGAAGATACAAATATACCTCTTTATTGTATATATTTATAGCTAAGAGACACACATATGGTGCTTAATGTATTGTTTTTATTAGTAAATCAATCGACGAAAGCTGTCATGGGTAAGGTACGCTAGTTCACTGGCCATTAGTAATATCGTAATACAATACCAGTATAAGCCTTCCTAGTTACCGTAGCTGTGTTTGAATGGGAAGAGGAAGGGACATATCGCACGTCGAGAGAAACGTGCAACCCCCCGTGCAAAGATGTTCCCACACTGCATCAACTTGCATAGGGAATAGCGAGTTAGGGAACGAATAGTAAGCAAAAAAAGAGAGGGAGGTCATAAGTAAGATTCTGGGCAATAGAAGAAATAAAGTGAGCACAGAAAGAAATATTCCCAAGGACTCTAACTCAGATAATGGTGCCAGGGTAACACATAGGGAGCCCCTCTGCAGGCGAGTGTCCAGTAACGTAGAATGGACAACCCCAACTAATCTAACCCTACGGACCATCTCATCTCTTTGAAGACCTCAGCACAAGGCTCGGTTTCCCAGATTCTCGGCAGGTAGAATTATTTTATTCAGAATATAAACTCCCCAACAGAGACAGGCGTACGCACCAATGTCAATAAGTACGCCGTGGTATCCAGCAGCCGATGGAAATTGCAGGGATCTCATATCGTAAAGACTGCAATGTGTGGGCGCTGTTGACAGCTTCACTGTGTTGGTGTTCAACATGAAACTTGGGGGCGCCGCAGCTGCGTGGAATTCCCAACAAAAACTACGATATCGTTAATATGGATATTTCTTGGATATTATTCTATGAATTCATTCTTGAATTTTTGCTTTCTCGAAATAATGACATTATCTGTAGAGCTACACAATATGGTTAACCATGCAGGAGAAAGCTAAAAGTAGTGCTACAAAGAACGTTCTAGGAAACGAAATGCAACAGCCCAAGTCACAAAGGAAATTATTCTTGGGTATGTTAAAGAAGTACAATTTTTCATCAGGCAAAGAACTACTTATGCACCGTGAAGATTTTGGATTGGGAAAGGAAAATCCCTTAATCATTTCTACTGATGCTGACGAAACTAAATAATTGGTTGTGAGCAGTAGCATCATTATGAGAGGTCCTAAACGGCGATTACGCCACTTTTTTGGGTTGAAAATAACACACTGATCAAGAGAAACTGATTATTCAAGCTCGACACACTAATTAAAACAGCCTAGAATTGCACTGACAGCTACGTATGAGCAAATAGCTCTTGGAAAGACCTGCAACAGACTTTGTCTGCTGCATTTGTGGAAGAGTTAAAGACTACAGGCGATGTCCTGGAATAAGCGCAATATGTTTTTTTAGTGAAACCTGCAATATGTATGGAGATTATTAGAGCCTCTACAAATAAAAAAAAGTCAAGAGCAATTGTGGAATACCTAGTTCCAGGATAAATGATAACTCATACATTGCTACAAAAAGATAAAAATTTAATGTTAAACATAGATGCATTTTCCAAGGATAGTAAAGCGTTACTGCAAAACAAGGCTATTATCTGAAACATAAAAAGAGGATGTGCATTTTCAAACTAATAAAACGCTGCAGCCAAACGAGGTTATTAGAACAAAAAAAACATATGCAAATTTTCAGGATAATAAAGTGTTAGTGCAGCAAACTAATATAATGGGGAACGGAGAGTATTTGAAAATTTCTCAGAGTTGATGAAAGAGCAGCTGCTGCAAAGCAACAACCGCTATGATTGCACAGCGCTTTTATGGGCGATAAAATGAACCAAAATCGCATTTTCCAGCTTGTCAAGGCCAAGAGAGGCAGTGGGAGATGCCTTGGAAATTCCCGCTCCATAAGAAGCAAGAACATTACTAAGGATTGTCTAGTGTTTTATTTCAAAGAAAGTTCTATGCAAACGAATGAATTTTAGTAAGATCTATTGCACCTCCTTGGGCGTCATAATTAGCGACGGAACTAGAAAAGTAATAGACATAGTTAATAATACGACCCAGGAAATGTTGATTTCGTGAACGAAGCTGTTCCCAAACTGGTATGATGCCTGCGAGTAAACGCACAGAGACTGGTTTGGTGCACTAACCAAAATTTAGTTGAGGTAACCAAACTATTGGTTTGGCTATCAGATAATTGAATTTTTACTTGATATTATCCATTGATTCGGTTCAATTGTTTGGCTATATTACAAAATTTTATGATAAAATTTACAAAATGGTTGGTACTTGGCTAGATTTGGTTACTGTTACTAACTAAAAAAATAGTATTTGGTAACTGATAGTAATATAGGGTCATTATTATCAAATACCTCGTATAATAGAGAACAAATAAAATGCGCCAAAAACTAAACACTTTTATTTCGATTTTGGTATAATAACTTAAATATTTGGTTATTCTAAGCAAAACATGTCTACTAAAAAATTCTAGTCAAATGTTACTTCACCGGTCTCTCTGTTTACACAAGGCGGGGAAGAAGAGGAAGAATAAAACAAAATATCAGCTGTGGAAACATTCAATAGGGTAATTTGGCAGTGAAATGCTGCTAGCTTGGGTTAAACTAAAATACAGGGATAAAAGAAACAATTCATTTCACCGCAAAATCCAGAATTCACCTCCTACAGCAGTGAGAAACGGAGCTAAGAGAATCGTTAACTTCTTACACGAGGCTTCCAAGGCATGCTAAGACCCATTTGTTGTGTTCTCTGCTATACAGTTAGTGAGGAAATAATATCAATTACGAGATATAAAAGGAATAGCAATGACAGGTAACTGTATTTAGAAAAAATTATCGAAGTTCACAAATTGTACTAAGGAATATATATTGCACAGCCATAATATTTTCTGTATGCATTTTCCGAAATAATTGTTGCTCATCCCCACTAGCATGTTACCTCACCTCTAACGGTACAATGAGAGCCACGAACTTTCCAGCAGCAGTTCGGGGAAGGCCTGAGCCTCGTTTCATACCTGGCGATGAACCTGTAGATTTGTCTATTGCCAACTATCTAATCTACAATCTAATCTGTGTACCTCAAATACGTTACAAAGTTACGAGAACGTATAATGCACAGTTTCACAAAGAGGTACCGATGTCACAGCTTAGACGCTGTAACTTCATTAAACTGATCTTAACGAAATATTTAAAACAAGTAGAGTCATATTTTTATACAAACATCCAAGTGATACATATTTAAACGTAGTAAAACATTTTTATGTAAGTACTTCTGACGAGACAGAACTTATAGATCACTTTTGAGGGAAAAAATCCGAATAGTGACAGTTTCAACACTTTAATGGACAAGAACACTCTGAGTGTAAATAAAAGGATTCTATGGTTACGAAGAATTTTTTTTTAAATAAAACCATAACTTTGAATCAAGTACCGAAATTGAATGATACAACGCTCTCTGCATTACGGAAATATTATATAACTTATCAATAAAAACTGGCGACAATCACGAAAATGGTTAGGTTCTTAACAGACTGTTGATGATGCTGAATCCAATGAAAATATGGACAACAAATCTGTGTAATTATATGTGCTCTCTATTAATAACGGACAAAGATTAGCCGAATAATATGTAAAACACGGATGAATAAAATGCTAATTCGGAATATAACTGAGGTGTGTTAACAAGATAAAGATAAAGTCAGCTTTGACTGCACCCTCCACTGGGTATCGCACACACACTGGTCCATGCTACAGATATAGGCTAACTGGCCTCAGAGGAATAAGTACAGCTGCAGCCGGCCACGGGTCGTTAAGAACTATGGCACCGTAGCGGAAGTTTCGACGATCCGCGTGCCCCTGCCCTCCCATTCCTACGTAGCTGTGCACACCACGGAAGTTTGCTGACTCAGCGCGAAAGGTAGCACAAAGACCTCTCGGCTGGCTTGTCGCTCGATCTCGGCTCCTTTAGAACACCAGTGAAGCAAGGATGGGCCTGCTGCAATATTTATTCATAACCCCCAATTTTAAGTTTTCACAACCATTTTCCTCACCACATTTAGGCTTGAGCACGACAGTCATGGAACGCGTTCACTCAACTCTGAGTCTGACTGTGATATAGTAAGTGACCAAGTGAACACAACCGCGTGTCGACCAATTATTAGTTGAAAGCTAGCTGTCACACCGGCTGAATCGGCAAGAGCTAACAGTTGAATTTCGCTGTATCCCTTCAAATTTGGAGTGAATTAGAACTCAGGAAGCCGTACACTCTTCTGATACTTAATCAGACACAGCGGCACCTTTGGCATCACGGAAACGGTCTTCGACTGACAAACGTGAACGCGTTGTAGCCGTAACTGACCAACTAACTGAGACATGAGCATGACCAAAGGTGGCAAAAATAATATTAAATATCATAGTTTCGGTAACTTCTATCGGATAAAAAAATCCATCAAAATACGCCAGTGAATCAGACTATCTTCCTTATTCAACAACTAACTTTCTCACTTTAACCACGAATTTCCTCACGTTAACTACAAACTACCTCACGTTTACAACGAACTTCTTCACTTTAACCATGAACTTCCTCACTTTAACCACGAACTTCCTCAATTCATCAACTAGCTTCCTCAATTCAACAACTAACCTTTTCAATTCAATAACTAACCTTTTCAATTCAATAACTAACCTTTTCAATTCAATAACTAACCTTCTCAATTCAACAACTAACCTTCTCAATTCAACAACTAATTCTTCTCAATTCAACAACTAACCTTCTCAATTCAACAACTAAATTTCTCAATTCAACAACTAGCTTTCTTAATTGAACAACTTTCTAAATTGAACAACTTTCTAAATTCAACAACTAACTTTTTCAATTCACCAACTAACTTTTTCAATTCACCAACTAACTTTTTCGATTCACCAACTAACTTTCTCAATTCAACAAATTTCTTAATTCAACAACTTTCTCAATTCAACAACTAACTTTCTCAATTCAACAACTAACTTTCTCAATTCAACAACGAACTTTCTCAATTCAACAACTAACTTTCTCAATTCAACAACTAACTTTCTCAATTCAACAGCTAACTTCCTGAATTTAACAACTAACTTCCTCAGTTCAGCATAAAACTTCTGCAGTCACGCCACAGCATTCGTGCCCGCAGATATGGATTTACCACACGCCAACCGCACGCACTGCTCAAAAATCCACTCCCAGCTGGCCAGTGATGAAGTCAGGTAAGCCCTATGAGAGCCAAGCCATAATTACCAAGTGCGTTACGCAGGAGCCCAGCAGCCTCGGAGGCTTCCTACTTGATGCTGGACAAAATTACGACTGCAAGGAGCGGAATTCTACTGATGAGATGACAAATAGCTGGAAGACGAAATCCCTAAAAGCATAATTTTGATGCCAAAGTGAGAAGATTGGCGTTGGCTGACAGTAGGAGAAGGGAGAACATGAAATATTATCCACTTTCATCGTCTCTCGAGATAAAATACTGAAATAATGTGCTCTTCACAGCAGTGCTATAATAATTATTATCTTCGGGAGGTAAAATACAGCATATGCTCCTAATAGACAGGGTTGCGTTCCAAATACGGCTGGTCTACCAACAGATTTTGTCTCTTAAGAGAACTACAGATTTCTATAATAATGAAGGGATTACTACAATAAGTTGATGTTTCCTTTACAAATAGCGCGCCTATAGCTATGAAAGGCTGGAAATCAGGTGTTTAGTATGTGTGGTATTGGATAAATTTTCATAAAGATCTTTTTCGTTTTCTTTTTTATACCGTTTTAATAAATCATTACTTCATTGGAGAATTTCTCCAAAGAACCAATGAAAAACGGAGACTATCAATAAACTATTCTTACAAGCTCATGGGGATGGACTAACGCAGGCAAACAAGAAGCCGAGTTTTATGAGTTTTAGAGTAAATGGTAACCTGAATTGACGTTTTATATTTAATAACTAAAAAAAGTATCTTATTTGAGTCAGTGCAATAAGATTCTTTCATTAATCGGATACAATATGACAAGTTCAGACTTTTATATATTACCGTTTCCTAGTATTGTAAAGTTTTCTATTACCAAGGCGTTAACAAATATATCAGTATATAAGCCAACAAGTTTTGTTCATATCCAAAGAAACGTTTTTAATACTACTGGTTTTATACTTTGATCAGAAATTTAACCAAACACAAAATATTAGATTATGTCTGATGAGGTTTTTTGGGTGCACAGTTTCAATTATTTATCTACTAGGAGTCTTGTCTGCAAGAAGTAAGTCTATTAGGAATACTTGCAAAGAAGTGCGCCTCATCGCCGTAATCCACTCAAAGGAGACGGCATAATCGCCGTCGCGTTTGACTGAAAACTGCGGCAGCAAGAGTTCATGGAGCTTTAATAGAGGAAAGGAGCGAGAGTACAAAGAACGGGGGCTCAACGGAACTTGAAGGCTGAAGTCCTTGTTCAAGGAGTTTTGATAGTTATTGAAACTCCATGCGCCAGTTGCTGATCGAGTCAAGGAGGTTTAATACTCAGTTTAATCTTCTTGGGTAGAGTTCATTTGGGTAGGTGCGAACATAAAAGCTCGCGCTTCCCGCGCAACTCGCACCACCTCAATTTGCGTGAACCTTTACCTACGAGAATTAGAAATCCCCTATTATACTGGTGAACATTGCCCGGCGGGCAGCACAATTTGCCCACTGTCCGGCTACACATTTTTCCCGCTGCCCGGCAGACATTCGCTGCTGACAGATTTGCTCACTTCGCGAACTGTGCCTCTTGAATAGCGGGCATTATCAGGCCAATATCCACGCTATTTATGCTTAACCTTAATAACTCCTGTAAAATAGACTAGCGGCTATGACACTCTAAAACCCCGTAGATTTTGTTGAAGTTATAATCATTTTCATATGAAAAGTATGTAACTTAGATCCGCTGGACCGATGTAACCTTGAGATTTCTCCGTCTCGTCTAATAGCACCTCAATGTTCGGCGGTCATGTTCCTCGAGATTCTGCCCGCTGTTCGCCGAACTCTACCCGCTGTGTAATAGGGTCTTTGCTGACAAGGAATGGATGCAAGCCTGGGAAGGTGGCGGCAGATGCAGCCTCCGTGGCTGGACTGCATAGCTTCAGTTAAATTGTTTAATTTCTTTGGCAGAATAATACCGGGCCCATCATAATTATAGCAATGAACGTTTTATCAAGTGCCTTAGTGATAAAGTGGTGAAACTGAAAATTTATTAAATGGACATATAGCTTAAAAAACACTTCAAAATGAAAATCAGCATTTGTTCATAATGACCGCCTAAAACTTCAATCTACTTTCAAAAGCTTCGCAGGAAACACGAAGCACTTCTTGCAGAATCAAAGCCCAGTCTTTCAAGGTGTCAAGCGAATCTTGTGAGTTCTGTAGACCTTACGCTCCAAGATGGACCACACAGACAAGTCTAGCGAGTTCAAATCCGGGCTAGTCAAGGGTCATTCTTATTTGCTTAGGAACGCTGGAATGTGCGCCTGAATCTTGATGAAGCAGAGTCTCATTGAAAGGTTCAAGGTGGACCACCGAAGTGATCACGTGCTCTGCTTTCAGTATGCCATAAACGTAACGGTGACTCAAGTTGGACTCGTGAAGGAACAAATACAGGGGGAGACCTCCCAGTGGCAGTGATTGCAACCCAGACCATTGCAGACAGTAGATTATGGCGTCGTGCAACTCTAATGCCTTTCACTGATCTATCGCTCACTTGGATGTATCGTATAGGTACTCTGTAAGTATCACCACAAAGGCCTCGTCCAGTGTCACCCTAGACTTGGTTTGAACGTGCCACATGCAGCCGATGAGGAAACCAAACGTGCACTACGGCATAGAGCACCGGAAAGATCTTCATCGGTATCCCAATTTTCTCCTTGCTGATGCAAAGACTTCAAATCACATCGCACTTGCATCTCACGAGAATGTTAAGCGTACGTGCATTACAAATCATAAAAGAAAGCTGCGGTCAGCACATGTGTACCAATTTTTAAGACAATAGGTCTACGATATCAAAATCGCGAAGATGGCGACATTGCGCGTTCACCAAGCACCCGACCAGTGTAATTGAGAGATTCATTGCTATCACATGCAAGATCGGAGGGCTTCACCTTGCATCTCTCGCTAGCAGGTGCACAAATGAATCATATTTCACGGTGGAGAGCATCTGTGCTGCAAGAAGACACTCACTAGCTAGAAAAGTTTGATTTTTGCAGTGATGAATAACATAGCACGCCAAATTTTTCTTTAATTACAGGTGCCAGAAATTCAAAAACTGCTCCCCATTCACCATTGGTCGCTGATTTTAGACGTACAATTGGAATTTTGCAAACCGTGTCATGTTTTTTTTTTTAGGTATGGGTACTGATCATCCTCGTACGAATAGTATTATATGACACGTCTAAACACGTTCCCAGTGGGCGTAAGGTAAGAATAGTACTAATGAAGGACAAGAAGCAGGACTTGTGTGCTTAAAACTGGTACATGAGAGACCAGGACGGTCTTCAGATTGGAATCACAGAATGGAAATATTGAAAATACAGTTGAAAGGATTCCAGCAACACATTGTTTGTACCCACGCTGAACTACAGTACCTAACAGGTTAACCCACAAGCAGGTAGCGTATGAATCCTTGCCCACTCCTCTTCAGCTGAAGCGATAGATAGCAGTAGTATAGAAAAACGAGGCTACCGAGACAACCGTTCCACTTACGCGTTCGCTGCAGATGGAACGCTTATCTCGATACTGTCGTTTTTCTATACTACTGTTAGGGTTATGATGAAGAGTAAATCACCAAATTTTGAGAGTGATCTGATTGTTCATTCGTTTGTTT
>LQNS02278150.1:3081616-3095967 GCA_001587735.2 Parhyale hawaiensis
AAAAAAAATACTGGCGCAGGAACTGTACCCACGAAACTGCGTAGTCCCTAGCGAAATTCCCAAGACCACGATTATTTAAATCTTTATTGCGATCAAGTTTTCTTTCAAATTTTTCGTTACTGATATCGTTAACTTGATACCAAAAGTAACGAGCACTCTGAGAGCGCATACTGCCGCCATGCAAGGCAATGTTAACAAAAAATAAATATTAGTCCTGGAACTAAGATTTCTTTTTTACCATCACCAAATTTGGCCTCTTGGCAGTAATGAAAAGCTTGGGTGATTTCCTTGTAGATCTGTAAGTAACTTTTTGAGTTATATTTCGACAAACATTTAAACAGTGAAGCATAAACGGACCAACAGATCATTCAGAAAATTTGGATATTATTGCCTTTAAAATATTCAATAATTCTTGAAAATTTAATGTGTATCCGTCTATAACTAGTAGAATAATATCCTGATAACCAATTTGACAAACATTAGTCAAACAAGCACACAGCTAATCATCCCAAAAATTTGGTTCTTTGACCTTTTAACATTTCTAACAATTCTTAGAAATTTCATGGATATCGGATTTTCAACTTTTTAAGTTATATTACTGACAAACATAAAACACAAACATGGAGACAAACAAACAGTCAACAGAAAAAATTCGGTAATTTCCTTCCAGTAGCAATCCAAACAATTCCTGCCAATGTCAATCGATCTGTTCATAACTTTATCTGTTATGGTACCGTGAAAAACAGAGCCAGACAAACAAATCGAACGGATCTTCACTTAAAGTTAATCATCGACCGCTCCTAACGTGCCTAATAATCACTGAAAATTGTGAAATCATAAGCGCATAACTTTTTGAGTTATCTTGTGACAGACCAAAAGAGAAATTCGACAAAAACAGAACTTCCTTGGCGGACACGATAAAGCATCGCCCTGAACAGGAGTTGAGCTTTGAGAGGATTTTGAATGCTTACTACTGAAGGGAAAGTCGCTTGGACAGCATACCCCAAGCAGAATACCAACATATCCACTGGTTCGTGCTGCAGATTATTGCCCACTAGGGCCCAGAGAACACAGCTTCAGTCGAAAGCAGATTGCCCATGCAATTGCATGGCAGACGGAAGGTTCGATCAAGATCTACGTCCCTCAACCTTAAGGCCAGTACCCCCCCCCCCTAAGAACAATCAACGATAGAAATGCTGACGCTATAGCTTCGACTATCAAGATTTTCTTCCCTTGGCTTGGGATCGAACGTTTGAGTTCCTGATAAACAGCGAGTTAGCAGTCCTAAGCACTCAGCCGTTGCCCGAAAGTATAAATTATGTGTGCGCTCAATATTTTGAAAAAACCTTCAGAAATAATTCAACAAACCTAAGGATTTTCGTAACACAATTTTAGAAAGGGCAAATAAATTCTTTTCGATATTGCCGTAGACTTTCTTTCAGGAAGATGTTTACAATAAAGAACTTAAGTGTATTAAGGGCCTTTAGAGAGCGCATAGCTGCGAGAAAATTTTGCTCCCAAGACTGGATTTCAAAGTTCTAACTAAGAGACCAACGGTCATTCATAAACAGCCAGAGATAAAATTCCGATATTCCTTGACGCACTGAAGAATATTCACAAAACGGCACACGAAAAAAGCGAAATAAAATAACCTGGTGAACCCCACTTATTTTCCACACTAACTCTCAAGAGAGACACGAAACCAGCAGGTGACACTAATATGAAAAGGAAATATCAGCACGGTGTTAAAATTTTTACCGATTTGTAGGAGAGAAACTTTAACTCATTTAAATTTATATTATACCTTTTCTTATACTTAAATATAACATCATGAGTAAATAATACCTTTTCTTTTCAGTTTATTAATGCATGCTTCAGATTTTTATGCAATATTCGCACCAATGTTCACCCCATCTAAAGAACATATTAGACACGCTTTACTCTACTCGTTTCATGAGGTTCCAGTGCAACTGCAGCCGCACAAAACATTCAGGGTTCTCATTGAAATGATGCAGTGAAGGAGGGAAGTTGCAGGTGGTGGTTTTTCAAATTTCGGAAAGGAAATTTCAGCTTGAAAGACAGGGTAAGGGCGGGAAAGGGAGTCATCTTCCATCATGATAATGCTCGCCTGCACACACAGCGCTACCACTGCTACTAGAAGGAGATTACCACTGCTACTAGAAGGAGATTACCATTGCTACTGGAAGATTACCACTGCTCCTCGAAAGAGATTACCACTGGTAGTACTGGAAGTAGATTACCACTGGTACTGGAAGGAGATTACCACTGCTACTGGGAGGACATTACCACTCCTACGAGAATGAGAAAAACACTGCTACTGGAAGGAGATTACCGCTCTTACTAAAAGGAGAATACCATTCCTTCTACAGTATGTTACCTTTGATTATGCAAATACAATTTTTTTTACTTTATTTTTCAAGATAAGTGTCTAACTTTCAAATATCAATATTTACTAATTGTATGGCTCTGTTGCAAATATAAACAGCACTTGTAAAATAAATAATTATCCATTTGCAAAGTTTATCATACAATCTGCTTATTTACGAGTTTTTACTGTTACCTCAGATTATGCAACAAGTTAATAAAAACGTCATAAAGCGCCCAAAACCAAAAAATTATAACCAAAACAATTCAATAAACACTGAAATAAGTGTTCACTAGTAGCAACCATAACAAGTTAATTTTGTACATGGTAACCTTCATTTCTCATGATTTTTATGAGGCGATTATCAACAAGCTTTGTGAGGTTTGATATTTCAAATGGTGGAATAGAATCTACAGCTGTTTTTACTGCATTCCTCAGGCTTACTTTGCTCGAAAACTGCCGACCACCTTCATAGACCTTCTTTTTGATCTTTGCCCAGAGGTTCTCAATGGGATTTAAATCGGGGCTATTCACTGGCCAGGTCATAATCCTTTTTGATTTAAATCCTCTATACGCAAGCCAGTTAGCAGTGTACCGTGCTCTGTGTGAAGTAGCGCTATCGTGCTGAAATATCAATTTGGATCTGCGTGCGATAGTCTGCTCATCAAGCCATGGAATCAAGTTGGTTTCAAGAAACTGACAGTACTTTCCTGCATTCAGTTCAACTCCTTCTGTCACTTCAAATGGACCATTAAGGGTGTCACCTACTATCCCTACCTAAAACATTACACGTGCACCACCTTGTTGACGCTTAAACCGTGTCTCTTGAGGTCGGTCATGGAGAACCCATCCAGACGCCCATCCATCTGGACCATCAAGAGTGGCTCTGCATTGGTCAGTAAATAGGACATTGGAGAAATCAGTTTTCATGTTCTCTTCAGCCCATTTGACCCTTTTTTCTTTATGACTTTTTGTTAGAAATGGTTGTTTCATTGCCTTTTTCACTTTCCCTAGCTTCTGCAGAACCTCACATCTTGCCTTTCTGCTTAATATTCGAGCTCCAGCGTCTTCAAATATGGCCTTACTTGCAGAAAGTTGCTCTCTAGCCATAAACCTTCAAATGTCGAATGTCATGAGCAGTCACTTTCCTCGTAGAGGATCGATCCGGAGTTTTCCGGTTGACTTTACCTTCAATTGCATAAGCCTTAGTTGTTTGGGGATCACGCTGTAATTCCATGGAAACTTCCGACTGTTGTCTTACCAGAAGCCAATAATGAGGGTACTTTAATCTTTTCTTCACTAGTTGGACCGCTTTTCTTGCCCATGTTGACTAGAGAGTGATGTTGCATAATCTGGTGTAACAGCAGAACATTTGCGATAAGCAAATGTTGCCAAAACGTGGGAAATGGTTCCGTTTTAGTTTTCTCTAATTGCTTTTATAGTTAGAACATACCTGTGCACTGACTTACTATTAGCATTTTAAATGTTTGACACTTACCTTGAAAAATGAGTAAAGAAACTGTATTTGCATAATCAAAGGTAACGTACTGTAGAAGGAGAATAGTACAGCTACTAGAGTGATTACCACTCCTACTAGAAGAATATCACTGCTGCTAGAAGGAGAATACTATTCCTACATGAAAGAGAATACTACGCAACTGGAAGGAGAATACCATTCCTACTAGAAGGAGAATACCAATGCTACTGGAAGAAGAATACCACTACTACTGGAAGGAGATTACCGCTGCTACTGGAAGGAGAATACAACTGCTACTAGAAGGAGTATACCACTGCTACTGGAAGGAGAATACCACTGCTACTAGAAGGAGAATACCACTGCTTCTAGAAAGAGAATATCACTGCTACTGGAAGGAGAATACCACTGCTATTAGAGTGGTACGGTACTGGTCGGTGCGCCCATAGGAAGCACTAGATAGCAGCTATGGGAGCAACTGGGCTCCCTCCATCTCTCATAATCCACTTATCCGCACAATCCACATACAGTCTGGCATATGCGTGCCTAGCTGATTCTGACAGAGGGCTGCCGAGATCAAATCTAAGCTCACTTTCATCTTTAAGGCGCATATACTTTGTTTCTCTCTTGTCTACTGATTTAATCTATGTACAGGGCCGCTGCCGTCACGATGTTACTCTAGTCTAGCCGCCTGTGATACTAACGTCCTACTAAGCACCAGCTAATATCATTCATTCCTCAGCCAAATATCAGCAAAAAAACTCAGTCCTCTTCCAGGCACCAGCTAATATCACTCATAGCTCAGGAAAATATCAGCTAATATCACTCATTCCTCAGTCAAGCTTCTGCTAATATCACTCATTCCTCAGCCAAGCTTCAGTTAATATCACTAAGCCCAGTAATAACAGCTACTGCCCCTGCAAGCCCTGCGCAAGAAAAGCCCTGGCAAGAACACCCAACTCCCCCTAGATAAGGCCCAGGTTGGGCGCGACACCATCGCTCCATTTATGCCACGCCTAATTTA
This sequence comes from Parhyale hawaiensis, assembly GCA_001587735.2. NCBI lineage: Eukaryota > Metazoa > Arthropoda > Malacostraca > Amphipoda > Hyalidae > Parhyale > Parhyale hawaiensis. Next base: position 3,086,501 of record LQNS02278150.1, read on the forward strand.
ACTGCGCGTGCAAACTTTACGACGCGGCCGAAGCCAAATAAACTTGCACGCAAAAGTTAGCGTGAATATGCGACCTAAATAAAATCTGGATGTTTGCTTCACAAGTTTGGCCAGCGCCGCGAAGAGGCGCGCAAGACACTCAGTGATTTAGTGTAAGAAATACGCAACGTGCCGCCGCCGCCGCCTCCGTCGACTTTGCTTTGGAGCACAGGCACGAAGCAATACAGCTCTGCTGCGATACGGTAACACTGTTCTACGGGTGACTGGAAGTGTTCCTTGTGTACTTTTTGAGCTCTGCGTGAATATAGGACAGAGCGACACTTCATTATGAGGGCTTCAGAAGAGGAAATAAATTGTCTCATGCTAGGAATGACCACGTTACAAGCGATATGAAGTTACGAGAGGTACGGCGCCACCTACCGGCAGCTGGGAAATTAAAACCATAACCGGCGGCAATCAGCCACAGTTTTGACCCTTCAGTTGTGCTTTAAAAAATAACTGCTTTCTTTTTGCCGAATAACTCCCGAGTCAATGAAGTACATAGTTTGAAACGTCTATTGTATGCTCAGTGTGATGTAAGTCATCGATGGAAATAATCCAAATCCAAGAAAATTGTTAACTAGTGAACGTCAAGTTGTTTGTTCGAATATCTCGTTTGGACGGGTGAACCCTCATTTAAATAATAAAAAAGCTGCTACACTGAGTGTAAATAATACGTTGCTTCGTCATACTCAAGATAATATCCATGGGCTATATAAAAATTTAGATATGTCACATTACAACGTGTCTGGGTCTTAAATATTACGGTCAAATGTGTTGGAAAATCATAACTTATTGAATGGATCATTTTTAACATCTTTAATGATAGGAGTTTGGCGAAAGCTAATCTAAGTAAACTACGGTGATTTGATTAAGTCGTGATATGTTCATCGATAAGTCCCCGCGAACCATTCTCTCTTGCAATATTCTAGTACAACTGCTAAAATGGTAAGATCAGCTCTAAACAATAGCCATGCATGAATACAGTCTCGATAACTTTTTCGTGCGATGAGGTATGCTGAAACATATTCATTGGGATTGTCTCTCACACATTAAAACTGTAGTTCAATTTGCCCTGGAGAGGTTTTACTAGCTGTACGATGTTAATGAGCAAAATGTCAATTTGCAGATATTTTTTATCAACGAACGGCTAGACAGCGAGACACTTCGATAGTTCAACGCACTGCGTTACACCGTCCGTATTTGATTCGGGAAAATAAGCTACTTGCGCTAGACTCTCCTTTGGGGCCGGTTGGCCTGTATCTGCAGCACGAACTAGTGCGTGCGGGTTTCCCAACGGGGAGTGCGTTTAGTTCACTTTACCTTTACGGGTACAAAGACTTACCAGAAAATATTTGAAGCCCCTCCTAGCGCTCCATAGAATGCAGTCCGACGTAGAGTGTTGCATCATTGCAGTTCGTACGTACGATGTAACCCCGAGGGTATAAATAAAGACAAATACTTTTGTTTTATGGAATTCCATAGGCTCCGGCTAGTTATATTTATTCACCCATTTATTTCTATACTAATATTTTTCAATAGCCGCTCAGCAGCCGAGTGCAAAAGTGCACAGCTCATCATTAAATCTCTTCAATCTAAACTCGCAAAAGTCCAACAGCCTCGTCGCTCGTTGCTGGATCTCCGGCTCGTCTCAAGTGGACCCTCCATGCAAAGAAACCCCGCGGGATCTCTGGACCCGCTGAATGCGGCCCTTGACGGCACTTAGAGTTTTCACGGAGACCTGCAGCGAAGTGACATTGGTAGGTAGAGATGGACCGACTTAGGGGCTTTCAGAAAGACTGTGATGCAACGGTACATATTGTTTGTTTCCATTGAATGTGGACTCCTATAGCAGTACGTATAGTAGCTATACCTAAACCGTAATATGCACACCTATTCATTTATTTAAATTTGGACTATTTTTGTTCCATAACCTGCAAACAAAAATGTTTTTGTAGCAGCTTCAGGTGCTCAGGAAGAAACTAGCTTTGATTTTACCCACACGGGATACAACAGAATCGCCTGACTGGTGCAAATCCTCCTCCATATCACGGCCAAAAGCATGCACACTGTAATGAAATAGAGGTTTAAATTGCTTACAGTCGTATCTGGCAGCCAGACACAATAGTCTCATCAGAGGAAGTGGGAGGAAAACGACCTGCGTCGGGCCTTTTTATGGCCACAGTCCAGGTCTCCCAACCAGAAGCGACCGTTGGGCATGAGAACAGAGGTAGAAAGAAGAGGCATGTAGCACGTCCAGAAGAGCGGGGAGCCGACGCATACCTTGGATAACAAACAGACAAGGAAGAAAAAGCAGAGAGCAACGAAAAATCAGCAGCGATCGTCCGGGTATCAAAACAAGTAACGTGGGCTCGATAGAGAAAACTTTAAAAATTTCATGCTGATGCTTTTCAATGGTAATTACGGGTTCCTTCCAGGGAGGGGGGGCAGGGGGTTGCCCACTTCTCCATAATACAGGATGGGCGATCTTCACCATTCGAACGATAACAGCCGCATAGAGGAGTTGTAGAGCATATACGATCGAAGAGAAACTGAATGTTTAACAGAGTTCCAGTAAATTACTGCAATGATATGATAAGATATCATATACTAGTTTACCCGGCCGTCAAAATTGACGGCAAAGAATTTGAGACAATACTTCTTTATTCATATCCCTTTCGTTAATGTTCTATTTAAAAAGATGCCTTGTAAGTGCCAAATTGAGAGACCTGAGATAAGCCTTCTCGATCTCACTCCTGTTGAGCAGCGCAACGTGATTTTCCTTTCCCTGGCGGGCAGAAAAATCGATACACATTTTCACAGGCGGTCAGGTATGCCTCTTAAAATAACGTTGGACTCGACACCAAAGAAACACAAATTCACATCAGTCAATTTTTGGGGCAGGTAAGAATCTGTTTCGTAAGAAGTCAAGTTGGATTGTTCTTCTTCTGTAATTGCCTGCAACTTGGTCAATTTTTTAGTTATGAGCATTTATACAGCATTACACAAACGCCTAAGTTTCCAATCTGGTCTTAGTTCGCCTATCTGTTTACTAAACGCGAGACAAAAATCTATTGAAGAGCAATAACTGATCAGATAGCTACACATTGATTTCATTTAGATTGTAGATAGCGTCTGAGGTAACACGACAGCCCTGCTTCCTCACGGTGCTGTATCTGCGTCGTGATTTCAAAGTTCGGTGAAGGTTCAGTGGAACTTCTTATAGGTACGTTTATAGAAAATTTAGTACTGTTTACATTATGAGAAATGTCCGTTTCGAGAAGTGTGTCTTTTTCGAGAAGCGCGTACGTTTCGAGAAGCGCGTACGTTTCGAGAAGCGCGTCCGTTTCGAAAACCGCGTCTGATTCGACAGGCGCGTCCGTTTCAAGAAGCACGTCCGTTTCGAGAAGAGTGTCTTTTTCGAGAAGCGTATACGTTTCGAGAAGCGCGTCCGTTTCGAGAACCGCGTCCGATTCGAGAGGCGCGTCCGTTTCAAGAAGCACGTCCGTTTAGAGAAGCGCATCCGTTTCGAGAAGAGTTCTCCGTTTCGAGAACAGTCTTCGTTTCGAGAAAAGTATCCGTTTCGAGAAGATTAGCCGTTTTGAAAGGAGTCTCTCTTTGGATAAGGCGAGTTCGACAACATAACTATCTCTCCTATAAATTAGTAAAACGATTTCTTCATATAACACTGTAAAAAATCGCACAGCTACACTGTAGTATGCTCTACCAATCAGGGCCGGGATGCACGAAACTTCACTAAGTGCATTTAGCTCACAGATTTTCACTTAACTTTAGAAAAGTGCACTTTGTGCGCTCCGGGCACATGCACAAACGATTTTCACTTTCCTGAGAAAAGAGATTTTCCTTTATTTTTGTACATAAATTGAGGGTTCTAGGACTACCCTTAAATGAAATAAAGAAACAGCTAAAGAACCAAAACATAGACGAAGAAACATATATAATGAGTGTAAATTTGGTCCATTTTATATAATATTAACATTCTCTAAGTATTTCCACAAAAGTATCTCTTTAAAAATATTCTTTTAGACTTGTTTACCAAAGCGCTCAACTGGCAGAAATTTTCTTTCCTGGCACCGTCGCGGAAGCTTCAAAGCCGTAGTAGGCGATCCATTTCTATTGGATACTGTCAAACACATTGGGGTGCGAATGCAACTGATTTAAAACTATAATCTTTTGATATTCCTAAATAGTATGGAGCGTTGTAACTTTCGTAGCTCGATGAAAGATAATATAAAAGTGCACAGCTTTTTGAAAGAAACACCCAACGCCATAGCGAGTAGCGGAACTTCTACTTGGGCTGATATTTTCACTACTGTTTCAGTCCACATACGGTACAATACCAGGAAAGGAAAAGAAAATTTTCGGACACTGTGTAGTGGATCCGGGGAACAAAAGACTGCTCACAAGTCCCAACCGTATTTTCAATAAGATTTATTATCTAATCATGTGCTTTTTTTGCGTCCTTGCAAACCCAACGTTGAATATACGGTGCTCCATTCCGCAATCTGCCAGCTGCTAAGCATTCAGTTTACAGCATGCGCATAGCTAAAGAATCCAGGAAGCACAGATCGCAACGCAACGTTGCGTTCCTTGCTTCCTGGAAGAATCAAATCGGTTTCTACATATAGTCTACAATGAGTTATTTATTTATTATCTCATCGTGGTTTAAACTGAAATGTGTTGTAAAGCGTCTAAAACTACATAATATGATATGCACGACAGGAACGGAAGAAATCAGCTGGTTGTCAGCGTTTTATTTTCGCGTTCAATCACTGCTTGTGACGGGGGACGTGATTGGTTGATGTCGGACGAAGGAAGAGTTTGAGCATTTCGACGCAGAAGAACCTAAATAGAGGATAAGTGCCTTTGAAAGTGCTTTATGCATTGCAGATTTGGTGGACTTAAGTTGTCTTAAGTTGACTTAAATTGAAAAGGCTATTTAAGCAGTTTAAGGAAGAAATCTCTCCGTAGCGTCACAATCGTTTAGGGCATCCCGGCCCAGGTTTTAGTTGACCAGTCAGCCAATCACTCAGCTTGGCGTCGACTATTACCACAATTTCCGTCAGAGGACGCTGTACTCTGTCTACATTTCTGGATTTTTTTTCCGCTGAGGAAAACCCCCATTTCAGGAACTTCCTTGTTGAGAGATTCTTTGTTCTGTTCAAGGAGTGCTTCTCTCTTATCAAATGGCTGGTAAGACTTATGCTCCGCTAAAATACTAAATGAACATTGCAGTGCATGATGGTACGCTAGCTTAAAAAAACTGCGCTATAAGTTTACTGCAGTCGGCGCAACGTAACATTTTCAACTGCATGAAATTTATGGTAACTGTGAGACAAAAAGCGGTGGTGTTCGCGGCAAATGATACGGCACACCACACGCGAACTGTGAGAGCACAGTGGCCTACGACAGACACGTTACTTACGTACAAAGGCGAGGGTTTCTGCGGTGAATGCTAGGTTACGTTGAGGTTAGACGAGGCAGTTCGTTGTAGTCGGAAAGTTCAAGCCTCCGTTTCCAAGCGGAACGATACCACAGAGGAAAGAGCAAGGGACATATAGTATGTCGATAGAAACGGGGAACCCATGCACGAAGGTGTTCCCATACAGGATCAACGCGCATGGGAACAGCAAGTAAGGAAAAAATAGGAACAGAAATAGGCCGCGAGGCGATCTTGTTGAACAAAATACTTTTCTAGCGAAAACAGGTAACATTGACATTAGTTAGCTGATGGAGAGCGTACTTGTCGGCGTCAGCAGCTAATTGCAGATTTAAATTAAATTAGTTAGGAGTTAAAGCTTTCTTGACTTTGCAAACGAACATTCTCAGCGGTACAGTAACGGGCCTAATTTCCCAAGAGATGCTGATAACATGTTCGTTTGAGCCTGAGCGGTCGCTGCAATTAAAGGCGTTCAATGGGGAAACTCAATGGAGATGCAGTATGACATTGTAGTACATTACTGTGCACCGGTGCAGCACGTCAGGACTGAAGAGGAAAACCACAAGTAAAACTAAAGAAGGACTCTGAAAGCGCAGACCTCCGCCAATCAAAGCAATGCTAACTCACCAATATTAATTTATTTCTTCCTCGTAAAAATCCTAACGGTTCTCGTAAATATGTACGCAATGCACGCTCCGACGCAATATTTTGTACGCTCCGAAGCGATAATATGAACGCTCCGACGCAATATTTTGTACGCTCCGAAGCGATAATATGAACGCTCCGACGCAATGTTTTGTACGCTCCGAAGCGATAATATGAACGTTCCGACGCAAGATTTTAGACGCTCCGAAGCGATAATATGAACGCTCCGACGCAATATTTAGTACGCTCCTAAGCAATAATATGAACGCTCCGACGCAATATTTTGTACGCTCCGAAGCAATAATATGAACGCTCCGACGCAATATTTTGTACGCTCCGAAGCGATAATATGAACGCTCCGACGCAATATTTTGTACGCTCCGAAGCGATAATATGAACGTTCCGACGCAAGATTTTGTACGCTCCGAAGCAGTAATATGTACGATTCGTAAATCCCTGAAGAGCTAATATGCATCTGCTCGCTCAGCGGTAGATGCTATGCATGTATCTAGCGCACGATATTTAGTTGTATAGTGGTAATATCAATAGTTCGTGGTGCCATCGCCTCTATGATGGCACCTGTAGATGTATAACCATATAGTCTCTGAAGCATCATCTCTCCTGATACGAGGCTGGGTTCGCAGCTCACCTAGCTTGAGCTCTTATCAGTAACATTACTTATTAGTTAAGTCAGTGGGATATTCATACACGAGTCCACTCTTAGAAGTATACTGTATATTCGGTATATGAACAACACACAGTTCTTAAGCAATACTACAGACTCGATGATACACCTATCACAGGCTATGTCTATTGTGGGAGAGACCTAGAAATGTCTTAACTCTCGGGTGTGCGCTGTGGACTGTGACACAGACTCGTGTTACACGGTGGCGTCTATAGAGCTAGAGGGAAGGTGCGCAGCTTGCGGTGCACAAATATCGTGATGAATCGTTCATAAGTTTTTGAGTTAAGTTGCAAAAAAAAAGAGAGACAGACAGACTGACGGATCACAATCAAAATTTAATTATCTATTAGTCGTGACATTCTTAACCGTCGGTGCAAATTTCATTAAGATTCGTCCAAGTCTTTAGTTATGTTGCTAACAGACATAATAAAAAACAAACCACGACAAAAACGTAATTTCTTTGGCCAAGGTAAAGCTCACAAATAACAGCTAATAATTAAATGAAGGTAAAATGGGTACAAAGGGAAGCTCTCGAAGGCCTAGCTGAGGTAACCACTATATAGGATCACCTGGGAACGTTTTTATCCATAACTTGGGATGGTCGAATTTAACTAAGTTAACCTTATGGTCAAGCCTATGCATCGTGGGAGCTCAGCGGAAGGAAACCACAGCAGATGGGCATTTCCATACGCACTTGATCAACACACATGGGGTATAGCACTATAGCATGGTGGGAAAGCTGTGAAACATGCATTGCGAACATACAACAATTAACCAAATAATTAAACATGTATGCATAGCCAAAATGTGTGCAACCTACGCTGTTGTTCATGCAATACCGGCAGGTCATAAAACGATTAAAAAGGCGAAGAGAAAGGTTGGATTATCTGAACTACAGGTCCTAAGCTTGGCCGTCGGAAGTTCTCGATTGACATGTCAGGCGAAAGCCATTAACTTTAGGTTGTGTCACTCAACGGCTGCTGTAAGCCAGAGGCAAACACACACGTGGTCCAATCAAAGATCTTCTACGACACTTCCGACGCTCCAACCAGAAGCCGGATGTTACATTGTACAAAAGCTCGTGCTTATCAGTACCGTGACAGGTCACTTCGTCGTCGGTCAATTCGCCGTTAGGGCATTTCTCCGTGATGTAATATACTGTAAATGGCGCGGTGATATATATATATATATATAGTATACGCCACCACACCCAACTTAATATGCAGTTATTATTAGGAAAAGTCTCAGCTTCGGCTTCTGGCCCACATAGCGAGTCGTCCAGCTGAACTTCCCAGGAAAAGAAAGAATAGTAAAAAGAAAAGCTGGAATTAACTGAAAAATACAGTAACTTTAAATGTAATGATAGACAACATCACCGATCTTAGTCACTGACTAGACATGAAATAATAAAAAATATAAAACTAAAGTATAGTGAATAACAAAATTCCAAATATAGTCATTCAGTTAAGACTGAAATAGAGTTGAAAATTTTAAATATCATAATTCACATGAAAATTACACATCTTGGTCATTTACTATGATATGACCGAGTGACTAAAACTGACTAAAATTTACGAATTACGAAACAGTAATGAAAATGAATACATTTTTGAATAAAATTTACCGAATGACAAGCTGTCGTTACTTGCGTCCATTTTAATTCACACGGAAAAAACCCGAGCTTAACAATGGTCAATCGGCAGTCCCTTTGGTCGTTGTTAGGCCGGTGGTACTGCTTCTGTGCCTTCCTCTGCATGAATTTTAGATAGATTCTTAGCTAGGTTATTGTTGCTATTTTTTTACGTCTCTAAAAGTAACATAGTGAATGCTTCGTCCCTAACTTTATTCCGACAATTCCATATATGTTTTCTTTCTCTGTTTTACACCATACACTGATGATGGATATATTATGACCCGAAACGTTTACGATATATATATAGTAAACATATTTTTCATATGTAGCGAAGGTCTCCTTTTCATTCTGAGATTTTTTTCACTTTTAAATATAATTTTAACATAGATGTTAACTTTCATGCTCAAAACTGCTTGAAAACTTTACGTACAAGGCAAATTGATTTCAATTGTTGACGTCAGCTTATCAGTATTAAATTTTAATCAAAACGTATCCCTTTTCATTTTTGCTTAGTAACTTGTAGTTAATTTTAGTTACTTGGTCATATTTTAGTAAAGGACAAAGATGTGCAATTTTATGTGAATTTAAGTGTGTGATTTTTAACATTATTTCATTTTTAGTGAATGACTGGATTTGGAATTTTGTCATTCATTGTACTTTAGTTTGATGTTTTTTGTTAATTCATGTCTAGTCTGTCAATGACTAAGATCGGTAATGCTGTGCATCATTGCATTTTAAGTTACTGTATTTTTCACTTAATTCCAGCTGCTGCACGACTCGCTGTATGGGCCAGCAGCCGAAGCTGAGACTTTCCCTGACAATAATTATCCAACGCAGATCAACGAAACTGATACCTCAGCTGAGAAACAAGTCGCATGAACGCCGCCTGAAAGAACTGGGTCTGATCTCTCTCGAGCAAAGACGACTCAGGGGGCAACTAATAGAAGCATTCAAGTACTTGAATGGCTTCAACGACGTACCTATAACGGGACTCTTTGAAAGAG
>LQNS02278150.1:3106452-3134412 GCA_001587735.2 Parhyale hawaiensis
CAGTGGTCATCGGAGCTCTGGGGGCCATGTCCAAGAATCTCAAGACTGCCCTCCGAGACCTCAAGTGCGGCTATCTCCACCCAGGAACCCTCCAGAAGAGCGCTCTACTCGGAACAGCGCACATCATTTGCAAAGTGCTCTGAGCCTTAGGTCGCGGGATGCGACCCGGCGCCAGAGTGTAGAGCCCAACATCGCTCAACCGATCCATTTTGGGTAGTGAAATCCCCTCGATAATAATAATAATAATTCAACACCTAACTTCCTCACTTAAACCACGAACTTCCTCACTTTAACCACGAACGTCCTCGCTTTAACCACGAATTTCCTCACTTTAACCACGAACTTCCTCACTTTAACCACGAACTTCCTCACTTTAACTACGAACTTCCTCACTTTAACCACGAGCTTCCTCACTTTAACCACGAGCTTCCTCACTTTAACCACCAACTTCCTCAATTCATCAACTAACTTCCTCAATTCAACAACTAACCTTCTCAGTTCAACAACATTCTAAATTCAACAAATAACTTTCTCAATTCAAGAACTAACTTTCTCAATTGAAGAACTAACTTCCTAAATTTAACAACTAACTTTCTCAATTCAACAACTAACTTTTTCAATTCAACAACTAACTTTCTCAATTCAACAACTAACTTTCTCAATTCAACAACAAACGTTCTCAATTCAACAACAAACGTTCTCAATTCAACAACAAACGTTCTCAATTCAACAACTAACTTTCTCAATTCAACAACCAACTTTCTTAATTCAACAACTAACTTTCTCAATTCAACAACTAACTTTCTCAATTCAACAACTAACTTTCTCAATTCAACCACTAACTTTCTCAATTCAACAACTAACTTTCTCAATTCAACAACTAACTTCCTCAATTTAACAACTAACTTCCTCAATTCAGCGTTAAATTTCAGCAATCATACCACAGCATTCGTGCCCGCAAACATGGATTTACCACACGCCAACCGTATGCACTGCTTAAGAATTCTCACCCAGCTGGCCACTGATGAAGTCAGATAAGCCCTATGAGAGCCAAGCCATAATTACCAAGTGCGTTACGCAGGAGCCCAGCAGCCTCGGCGGCTTCCTACTTTATGCTGGACAAAATTACGACTGCAAGGAGCGGAATTCTACTGATGAGATGACAAATAGCTGGAAGACGGAATTCCTAAAGGCATAACTTTGATACCAAAATCAGAAGATTGGCGTTCGCTGACAGTAGGGGAAGGGAGAAGAGAGAACATTAAATATTATCCACTTTCATTGTCTCTCGAGATAAAATATTAAAATAATGTACAGTACTCTTCACAGCAGTACTGCATTATCTTCAGGAGGTAAAATACAGCAAATGCTCCTAATAGACAGGGTTGCGTTCCAAATATGGCTGGTCTACCAAGAGATTTTGTGTCTTAAGAGAACTACAGACTTCTATAATAATGAAGGGGATACTACAATAAGTTGATGTTTTTTCCCCCAACAAATAGCGCTCCTACAACTATGAAAAGCTGGAAAGGCAGGTGTTTAGTATGTGACGTATTAGATAATTTTTAGAAGTATATTTTTCATTTCATTCTGTTCATAGCGTTTTATTAAATCATTTCTTCATTGGAGTATTTTTCCAAAGAACCAATGAAAAATGAAGACTATCAATAATCTATTCTTACTGGCTCTTGGGGATGGACTAACACAGACAAACAAGAAGCCGAGTTTTATGAGTTATATAGTAAATAGTAACCTGAATTGACGTTTTATATTCATTATCTAAACAAGCAGTATCTTATTTGAGTCAGTGCAAAAAGATTTCTATCATTCATCGAATAGAAAATGGCAAGTTCAGACTTTGATGTATTACCGTTTCCTAGCATTGTAAAGTTTTTTATTGCCAAGGTGTTAACAAATAGATCAGTATATGAGCCAAGAAGTTATGTTCATATCCAAAGAAACGTTTTTAATACAAGTCTTATACTTTGATCAGAAATTTCACAAGACACAAAATATTAGATTGTGTCTCAGGAGGGTTTTTTAGTGCACAGTTTCAATTATTTATCTACTAGGAGTCTTGTCTGCAAGACGTAAGTCTATTAGGAATACTTGCAGTACAGGAAGTGCGCCTCATCGCCGTAATCCACTCAATGGAGACGGCATAATCGCCGTCGCGTTTCACTGAAAACTGAGGCAGCAAGAGTTCAAGGAGCTTAAATATAGGGAAGGAGCGAGAGTACGAAGATCGGTGGCTCAACGGAACTTGAAGGCTGAAGTGCCAGTTCAAGGAGTTTTGATAGTTAATTAAACTCAATGCGCCAGTTGCCCGATCGAGTCAAGGAGGTTTAATACTCAGTTTAACCTTATTGGGTAGAGTTCATTTGGGTAGGTACGAGTATAAGAGCTCGCGCTTCCCGCGCAACTCGCACCACCTCAAGTTCCGTGAACCAACAACTACGATAATTGGAAATCCCCTATTATACGGGTGAACATTGCCCGGCGGGCAGCACAATTTGCCCACTGCCCGGCTACACATTTTGCTCGCTGACCGGCAGACATTCGCTGCTGCCAGATTTTCTCAATGTGCGAACTGTGTCTCTTGAACAGCGGGCATTATTAAGCCAACATCCACGTTATTTATATTTAACCTTCATAACTCTTGCAAAATAGTACTAGCAGCTATAACACTCTAAAACCAGCAGATTTTGTTTAATTTATAATCATTTTCATATGAAAAGTATTCAACTTACATCCGCCGGGCCGATGTAACCTTGAGATATTCCGTCTCGTCTAAGAGCACATCGATGTTCGGCGGTCATGTTCCTCGAGATTCTGCCCGGTGTTCGCCGAACTCTGCCCGCCCGTGTAATAGGGTCTTTGCTGACGAGGAATGGGTGCGAGACTGGGAAGGTGGTGGCAGATGCAACCTCCGTGGTTGAACAAAATAGCTTTAGTTAAATTGTTCCATTTCTTTGGAAGAATAATACCGGGTCCATCATAATTATAGCAATGCACGTTTTATCAAGTGCCTCAGTGATAAAGTGGTGAAACTGAAAATTTATTAAATGGACATATAGCTTAAAACCTCTTCAATAAAAATCAGCATTTGTTCAATATGGCCGCCTCCAAACTTCAATCTACTTTTAAAAGCTTCATAGGAGGCACGAAGCACTTCTTGCAGTATCAAACCCCAGTCTTTCAACGAGTCAAGCGAATCTTGTGAGTTCTGCAGACCTTACGCTCCAAGATGGACCGCACAGACAAGTCTAGCTAGTTCAAATCCGGGCTAGTCAAGGGTCATTCTTATTTGCTTAGGAACGCTGGAATGTGCGCCTGAATCTTGATGAAGCAGCGTCTTATTGAAAGGTTCAAGGTGGACCACCGAAGTGATCACGTGCTCTGCTTTCAATATGCCATAAACGTAACGGTGACTCAAGTTGGACTCCTGAAGGAACAAATACAGGGGGAGACCTCCCAGTGGCAGTGCTTGCAATCCAGACCATTTCAGACAGTGGATCATGGCGTCGTGCCACTTGAATGCCTTTCACTGATCTATCGCTCACATGGCTGTGTCGTATAGGTACTCTGTAGGTATCACCACAAAGGCCTCGTCGATTGTCACCCTAGACTTGGTTTGAACGTGTCACATGCAGCCGATGCGGAGGTCAAGCGTGCACTACGGTATAGAGCATCTTCATCGGTATCCCAAGTTTCTCCTTGCTGATGCAAAGACTTCAAATCACATCGCACATGCATCTCACGAGAACGTTAAGCGTACGTGCATTACAAATCATAAAAGAAAGCTGCGGTCAGCACATGTGTTCCAACTTTTATGACGATAGGTCTACGATCTCAAAATCGCGAAGATGGCTACATTGCGCATTTACCAAGCACCCGACCAGTTTAATTGAGAGATTCATCACTATCACATGCAAGATCGGAGGGCTTCACCTTGCATCTCTCGCTAGCAGATGCACAAAAGAATCATGTTTCGCGATGGAGAGCATCTGTGCTGCAGGAACACATTCACTAGCTAGAAATGTTTGACTTGCAGTAACGAATAACATAGCACGCCAAAGTTTTCTTCAATAATTGGTGCCAGAAATTTAATAACTGCTCCCCATTCATCACTGGTCGCTGATTTTAGACGTGCAATTGGAATTTCGCAAACCGTGTCATGTTTTTGCTAGATATGGGTACTGATCATCCTCGTAGGAATAGCATTATATGACACGTCTAAACACGTTCCCAGGGGCGTAAGGTAGGAATAGTACTGATGGACAAAAAGTAGGACGTGTGTGCTTAAAACTGGTACGTGAGAGACCAGGACGGTCTTCAGATTTGGAATCACAGAATGGAAATATTAAAAATACAGTTAAGAGAATTCCACCAACACATTGTTTGTACCCATGCTGAACTACAGTACTTAACAGGTTAACCCACAAGCAGGTAGCGTATGAATCCCCGCCCACTCCTCTTCAGCTGGAGCGATAGATAGCAAACCGTGTTCATTAGTTCATGCCTGTTACATGCTTTATAAATACGGTGAGCGTGGGGCTTCCATGAAAAAGAAATAAGGGTAATCATATTCGCACGATCACAGCTGTTTACTGCGGGAAGCAAAAATCCGTTTGGTAGAAATAAGGCAATAATGTGCAAAATAGGTTGAAAGACAAATAAATCAATTACAGCATCATAGGAACGTCGCCTTAGGTATTAATGCGGCTTGTTTTGTAATCATCACATTATCATTTTACAAACTAGTTCACCCCGCCGTCAAAAATTACCGCGGAAGAACATGTTTTCCAGAAAAAACTACAGCTGCATATGTATAATCGGACCAGTATTAAACGCTCCAGAAGTAGTTGTGAGTTTAAATTTATGAACTGTAGCTGTGAAATTTGTATTTTAAAGAGCTTTCATTGTTAAAATATTACGTATTGTAGAAGAGAGGATTATTTTTTTGCTGGTTTAAGCTTCAAATATTTCAGCCTTCGGGAGGCTGTTTTCAGTAATTAAACAGTTTCTCCGTCGCCATACCATTTTCTGTCGAGTTTGTACAGAAGAACGTAATTTGGGGCCAGCTTACCTAGATAAGCGATCACAGCCTAAAATAGAAAGATTTTATTTAAATTTGCATAACTTCTCCAAAAGAAATTAGTGTTGTCTGTAGTTAACTGGGAAGACTGAATTACTCATAATTACTATGTAGTAGTTTTTTGAACAATTGCAAAGAGTAATAGAAGAAGTTAAGAATCAGGTAATCCAGAGTTAGGAAGCAAAAAAGCTTGTTTCCAAAACCAAATGAAAGTTAGAAACTAGAACGCCTCGTGGCGTAAGACCTTCACCCGCGGTGGAGGAAAATTCAAAGCAGTTATTTTTTTATGGCTATCTAATTCTTAGTTCTCATATGGATACTTTGTCCAGCAAGGTTAGGGCAGCCCAGAGAGTATTAGCTCCTTAATACTAACATAGGAAAAATGTAACGCCTCGTGGCCCCAAGACAATCTGCCGCGATGGAGGCAAATTCAACGCAGTTATTTTTGATGGCCAGCTATGCATAGTTTTTGGCATGGGTCACATCTAGGTCAACCCACCAAAATCCACTACAACAATTATGATCATTGCTCAACTCCCTCGACCACTCTCTGGGTGGACAGATATGAATACACCTGGGTGTCAACATATATTTCAAGAAATATATAGATTTACATATACATATACTTAAATCTTCAACGAAAGTATTATCACCTCCCGAACTTCGTTCGCGGGTGATAACAATACATGTTCAACAGACAAAGAGAGACTCGGTTTTAAACTTAACCATTGCACTCATACAAGATAAGCGTTTACCACATTTCTGGGGCGATCAATGTTTGTAGCAGATGTTGCCGGTGACAGCGAAAACTGAGTATGCTCTTTTGAACGCCAAAATTCACTTTCTTGCAACTCTGGATTTTAAGGAGAGCGAAGAAGCTTCACTAAATTCATTTTTCCATGTTCAAGACATCCAAGCATCAAACACCTGCTCATTATAACGGAAATAATGTCAAAAATGAATTAGGAATACTATTGATAATTTCGCAGCACCGACGTTCTTCGCTCCACCTGACGTCATATGGAGAGATGCGCAGAACCGTCTCAAAATGGTCAAGCGGTGGGTCAACCAGCTATGTTATTCAATCATGGTTGTAGCTTTCGGACAGCGGCTTCGGTTGACACAAGCAAGGGCTTTAGGTGGGTTGAATGGCACAGCTCCGTTCCAATTAGATCAGTCGTTCACCCACAACATGTCCAAAGTTTGAACGGGCACAGAGACGGACGCACACACCTGGAAGCACGAACTGACCAACATTGTCGCAGCCGCCTCCTCTCTGAAGGAATCTCCAAACCTTATGACACATCGAAGCATTTATTCATCTTTTCTTGTTGGGATGGGGGGGGGAGAGAGGGTATTACAAATCCTGCTAACAGAGCATCTGTGAGTCTCCAGTGTCAGTTCCTTCCATCACTCTCAGCAGTCATTACACAGACGCACAAAACTGTACACACCGCCCCACTGTCAGCATCAACACACCGCCCCACTATCAGGACCCACACGCCGCCCCACTGTCAGCACAACATATCGCGCCATGCACTAACAAGACATTGGCCGTTCCGTAGACGACAGCTCCTTTGAAGGCAATTGCCGGAGGCGGAAGGCCATCGCTCAGGCGCACAGCAGATGCTACTCGCCAGGCCATCCTATGTCTGCACATAAACTGCAATTACACGCTCTATCCCACATTCACTGCTCACCCAGCATAGAGTTCGCTCCGTCAAACTCAACCGTACGAAATTCAACTTTTGAAATGTAAGCTGCAAGAAATTCTACCCCTAAAATTTATTCAGTGTGGAATTCAATAAACCATGTAGCTAGCACTCGGAATCAATTTCTATCTCTAACCTCATTTTTATCTCGGCAGAAAATTCAATTTCATAAGTTCCTAGCTTGACTTTTTCATTGTGCATTTCACTTAAAACGTGGGGGAGGATAGATGAGACCCCTATTTGTACAATACCAGGTGCTGACGGGACAGAACTGTTCAAGGTAAACAAATGAGCTCCTCTCTACACACGTACATATAGTTCTGCCTTCATAAAAAACATTGCAATGATGCAGCGGGCACAAGTACCGTGTGTGCTTGTGATGCCACAAGCTGGTGTGGGCTCGTGGTTGATGGGTAGGCAGCCTGGAGAGCAGGAGGTCCTCAGTTCGACTTCGTGATCCAACTGTTTACTTGTATAATTAAATAAATACTGTACAAAATAACCAAGCCTGATTCCAATGTAATAAAGAAAACCTGAATGCCTCGCTAAATCATTTCCTTAGCAGTCGAAATGGAAATGTCATACAGAGATGAAAGCGTCAGGTAAGTTAGTTACAGAAGAGCTGCACCTAACCCTCAACAACAAGCGACGTCGCCCACAATTGACACAGCCTACACAGTCATCGCGCAACTTGTGTAGGCTTTGCAGTAAGTTATTATGAAGTTCACCAACAGCGCCTGAAGCCCCGACAAATTGCTCTGGCGCAACACAACTTGAGCTAATGCAGTTGCCAAACGCAGCGCGGCGCTCCAGATTGCAGCTGAACATCAGATCAGGGACACAAAGAAGGTTGAGGAACGATAGCTTCCCTCGTTGTTGTTATTATTATTGTTATGATGACTTTGCTGCTCCTCTTTGAAGCCTGCACACAGTTTGCAGCTGCCGAATTAAAAAAAAGTAGGTAATATAAGTGGAAAGCATACTGAACAACCCGTGTATATACGATTAACGTGTACAAGACTTTCAATATGGGAATAAAGACTAACTAGAGCACTCTGAGAGCGCATACCTCCGTCAAATAAGGCAACGGTAACGAAAAAGTCAAATTGACTCTGAAACCATGATTTCTTTTATATCAACTTCAAAATCTAATCATTTGTGCCTTTTAATAGTATTGACAGTTTCTGTATTTTTTTTTTTTGAAGATCCTTTCATAACTGCTTGAGTTATGCTGCTAACAAACATTATGACAAACATGAGTCAAACATACATAAAAACGAACTAACCGATCTGCAGAAAATTTAGTCATTCATATCTTTTAACATTAGTAACAACTCCTGCGAATTAAAAAAAATCCACTTGTAACTTTTTGAGTTATTGTGTAACAAACATTATGTATGACACACACAACTCAAACATAGAAATAAATCAGCCGATCAGCACCAAAATTTTAACATTTATGTCTTTTAACATTACTAACAAATCCTGTAAGTTTCACAAAGATTCACTCAAAACTTTTCAAGTTATTGCGCTAACAAACATAAAATGAAACAGAGCAACGGACATACGAACGAACCAACAGATCATCAAAAAAATGTGGTCATTTACTCGTTGGGATATACCTAATAACTCATGTAAATTTCAAAAAAATCCATCAATAACTTTTTTGAGTTATGGCATTGAGAAAATGAGGCAGACAAACAAACAAACGGATGGACGGATCTTCACCAAAGTTAATCAACCTAACAATCCCTGTAAATTTCGTTCAAATCTATTCATAACTTGAGTTATCTTGGTGACAGACAGACAGAAAGACAAACAGATAAACCTGATAAAAACATAACCTCCTTGGCGGATGTTATAAGAAAAAGGAACCGTATATTTATAAACAGCATGGTAATTAATATATTGGTTATGACGCACAAAACGAAAGCAGCGGGGACGAACAATAAATGTTGAGAAAGCCTACTCCAACGAAGGTATACACAACAATGTTGTGAATAGATTCCGACGCAGGTTCTTTGAGCAGTAGTGACACTTAGGGTTGAGAAATAGCAGAGTTCACAGAGGCTTTTATTTAAAACTCATAACAAAGGTTGCAGCCGGTGACAATGGATGGACGTGATAAGACGTATAGATGGTGCGACTATATACTGCTGTTGATAAAACAAGAATGATGGCATGGGTAAGGCAAGGTCACAGGTAAGTTACGCGAACATAATAGTGTTCAGGATGCAACATGTACCATGCTTCAAGGATGCAAGTGCTGTAGGAGGCCCGGCCGTTGTAAATTTTGTATTTACAAACTAACAACACTTTATTGAAACTTATAATATTCTTGAATAGAACGTGCAGCGTCTTTGTCAAGTCTCTCAATAAAGTGATTCTGATTCTGGGAGTGACACGCTCCTTCACTTTCTCTACTGTATGTTGGACAAACAACTATATTCTTGATGCACAAATTCCATGTTACGCCGATGGCCTTTTTTTCACAGGCTCAGTCATTTTTTGCCAGGATTATTTTCGACAACTCTCGTAACAGTCGATCAGCTGACATAATTAATAAGATAACTTCTTTCCTCACCGTATTTGCTACTTAGTGGACGGTCATCCGACTGACATTAAGCAGCTTGACGGTGTCCGACGTATTGCAACCCAAGCAGAGGAAAGTAGAAGTTTTAATCACTTATGCTTCCATTATGACGTACAGTTGCCGCAAAAACTAAGAGACAGTAGCTACATCAAAACTTTATACGACAAAATAAAATTACCGCACAAACTTGACATTTCTACAAAATGTAGATATTGTTTCATCATCTAGCCTGATAAATTTCCAAAATTATTCAAAGAACGACAAAAATGTTATAACTGCACAAATTTTTGCGGCTAATGATAATGGCTTCAAAAGCCTTAAGTTTAGGTTATTGTTACAAACACGTAGAAATGAAGTGTATTAGGATTTTTCAAAACCTAATCAGCGGTTAGCCAGGCAGCAAGAGAAGACGCGTATTATGCATAATTGTCAAGCAATTGCTGAATGCCAACTTTTTGCTTAGTTACTTTGGAAAATGTGCTTTTTCACGAAGTCAAAATAGACCTCAGCAGCAATTTTAAATAATATTATTCTTCGGTGATTTTAAAGGCGCAACAAGCTTATTATTATCTTAACACTTTGTTTAACCTCCGTAGCCGCAACTCAGGCTTTCCATCAGAGATGAGTGCGTAGTATTAAAATACCACAAAATTTGCCGCGTGGCCACGTGCGTTTAAAGTAAGCAGTTTAGTCATTTTTACATCCAGGTCAGCCCACCCGACGGCCTGCAAGAAATTGTGATGATAACTCAGTTCCTTCTGCGTAGTTTTATGGTGAAAAGACATATAAACATCTATATATTTCATATTAGTATACTTTGGGAGCAGCTTTTCTGTTATGCATGTTTTGTAGAAGGCGACAGAAAGTTCGCTATCTATAATGCTTATATTGACTCTCTCAAACTGCCTGAAATATTTGATACAGCTGTCATTGTTGGTTCTGGGAAGCAATTGGCCAAAGTTTCCATCGAGGTTTCGACTGCTCTCGCGGTCATCATCAGGAGGTGGTGGTAGTGGCGGTGCTGGCGGCAGTGGTGGTGGCGGCGACAAAGTGGCAGCTCCTTCCATGTTGTTAGTGGTGGAGTTACATAAAGATGCTGTTTAATGAGGAATTGGAAGGTATCGATATAACCTCGCAGCGCGGTGAGCGGTGACTATTCTGTCTTCTGATTGGCTGAAGCAGAGTCGCCGCGACCAAATGCTGTTATCGGTTGGCCGCTACGCGCTCCTCTGCACGCTGGTTCTGTTGGTCTCCGAGCAGCTGTAGTGTTCTGCTGATGCCAGTAAATTGAGAGTTAATGGATGGCTGGTGAATCCTGATGAGTAATGCTTCTTCGACTGGCAGACGGTGCTTGTCTCTGTTTTTTCGTAAAATCTTTGTGCAGTTTACCAAATGCTCTCATGTGATCGGTTGTTTGTTGGTATTTTCACATGGTCAGCAAGGCCCCCTGATTTGAGGTGCATAGTTAAACGGCTGGATAAAATTGTGTTAGTCATCCATATGCACGAACTTGGTTGGAGTTCACAGCCTCCAATATTACAAGTAAATTCGTACACTAGGTTTGTCTGCTGAAGTTCTGGAGGTGGTGGCGGACTGTTCCTCATGAGGAGTTGAGATGTTTTTCTGTTCTTGTAATATATCGTGAGTTTAAATTTGTCTTCTGTGGATTTCTACAACCGATATTGTGGATAATGGTCCTGATGACACGTTCATCTGTCTTGTATGCTGGGGACATTTGGTTTCTGTAGAATAGCTGAATTACGTGCTGATTTTCTTTTGCTTCAGGAGAGCTGCGTTTTTCAAGGTAGAGTTTCAGAACGTTGTCATCATACAATATGTAGCTACCACCTCCCTCACTTCGCTCGTGCGTGATAAACAACACAATTCCACTTCTTCCCTAACGTCTGAGCGGGTGAAAGCAAGAACATTCGTTACAGTAACGCCTTTTCTTTCAGCTGATTGTTCTCACTGAAGGTCCCTCAATAATCATCAACAAAAAAAAGAGTACGTGTTTGAAAATAACGTTCGGATTCTCTGCCGCCCTCTTCTTGTAGTGAACATCCATAAGTTTTCAGGAGAGAATGAGATGTCTTTTCACATCTCCCAAATTACTTTAGGGCAGAGCACTATTGATGTGGTTACATAAGGAATACTAGCTCTTTCGAATACCCCCTTTGTTCGTCTGATGAGGCTTGCCGCGTACGTTGCAACGAGCAGAATTCACGTCAAGGTTCTTCACTATACGACGATCAAGGCGAGATTTATTTTATATTTCCGGATCAGATACGTTAATAGGAAGCCGCAGAGTGATTATGATTCTTCTGTTTAATAATTCAGGGTGCATTTGTGACCCATCCTGCAGATAAAGGAGCACGGTCAATGTCCAGTCACACCAATAGCTGCCGTATGTTATCAACGCGCAGATTGTTAGAAAAATGAGCCGGCGAAAAGGCAACAGTCAAGCCATACTACGGAAGAAATACTACAAGTATTCTTGAATTTTTTAGCTATGAGAAAATAATTATTTTGAATAAAACCTCGAGATGCACTGGATATTCGCTGAAGCCCTATATATGTTCTCGCTTGCACTCTTGGCGGCTGGTATCATGTCGTGTCTGTGTCGCTACACGCGTCTTCAATTTGCCGTTTCGAAACTTCATTACCTCCGCCAAGGAGGTAATATTTTTGTCGGCGTTTGTCTGTTTTTTTTTCTCTGTCTGCCAGTCTGTCCGAAATAAAGATAACGTAAAAAGTTATGGAGATTTTTAATGAAAGTTACGGGTAGTGTTAGATGCTAGGAGGAATGGACATTAACTATTGATGAAGATCAGTTCAACCGTTTCTTTGTTTGACCTGTTTTTCTTGACAACGTATTTAAAAATTATTAGCGGATCTTCATGAAATTTACAAAAAGTCAGAGATGTTACAAGGAGTAAATGACCAAATATCTGCAAGTCGCGAGAATTTTCAGAAAGGTAAAAAGGCACAAAATGGCAAATTTCGGCGATGCATGATTTGCTCGTCCGTTTGATTTTATTTGTAAGTTTTGTCAGAAGATAAATCTAAAAATTGTGGAAGGGGTGGTAAGAAAAAAGAAAATCACAGAAACTGTTAAGAATGTTAGGAGCGACAAATGACCAAATTTTGGTACTGATCTAAAAAAATCATCGTTTCAGGACCAATTTCATCTTTTCGTTGAAACACTGCGTAGCTTGGCGGAAGTATGCGCTTTAACAATGCTTCTAAAGTTCGGGTTCAAACAATCACCCAGTGCGTCCGTATAGTCTCAGTCGATGTGACGTCATTTTTGTTCTCAATTCAAAATTATAGTTTGGTCACCGCCATGTTAAAGCACTATGCAATTGTTCAGGAGCCGCTCTACTAGCGTTTTCATCTCCAACTAGCATGGAATTTCAATAGCACAAAACCGGAAACCGATGACCAAGTAAATTGAAACTACTTCAGTGGTAATTACGAACAGGATTACTACTCAAAGGAATGCGCGGATCAAGTCCGTTTTCGATTTTTTATTTTCATTTGTGGGACGGGGCCAAACCTCGAGGAGGGAAAATCGAGCTCCTGCATGAAAGGCTGACCCCGAGCACCTGGGAAGCTTACATCGAACTCGTCGGAGGTGACCCCGAGCTCCTGGGAAGATGAGGCCAAACTCCTGGGAGGTTCACCCCGAGCTCCTGGTGGAAGGGGACGGGGGTGGCTAACTTGCTGCTGCAAACTCCTGGATGCGCCATTGCAGTCAACAGTGGTATATTGTTAAATTGAAGACGCTTTACACGAGTGCCGTGCAGTGACCCAGTGCCTGTATTGGGCGGGCCACTTAAATCCTTTGCAATAGCTGTAAGTTTGATTACGGCAGCATTATTATAATGCACGATAGCATTTGTGTCATGAACCTGTTCTACCCTGCTTTGGTCACGCGGGGTGTGTTGTCATCCCAAAGTCCTTCTAACACTGAATTTTCCTAAGGACTGCGGATTTTTACCTCCGCCAAGGAGGTTATGTTTTCGTCGTGTTTGTCTGTCTCTTTGTCTGCCTGTCTGTCTGTTACCAGGATAACTCAAAAAGGTATGAACCGATTTGGATGAAATTTACAGGGATTGTTAGGTATGTTGTGAGGAACAGATGATTAACTTTTGGTGAAGATATGTCCATCCGTTTGTTTGTTTGTTTGTCTGCGTCATTTTTCTCGATGCCATAACTCAAAAAATTACGATTGGATTTTGATGAAATTAACATGAGTTGTTAGGTATATAACAAGGAGTAGATGACCAAATTTTGGTAATGGTCCGTTTGTTCGTTTGTCACCGGTTTTAATTTTATGCTTGTTAGCACAATAACTCAAAAAATAATGAATGGATCTTTATGAAATTTATAGGAGTTGTTAGTAATGGTGAAAGACATGAATGGTCAAATTTTGGTGCAGATCGGTTGGCTCGTTTGTATGTTTGACTCATATTTGTCATAAAGTTTGTTAACAGTATAACTCAAAAAGTTATGAACGGATCTTCAAAGAAATTGAACAAGCTGTTATTAATATAAAAAGGCATAAATGATTATATTTTGGAGTTTATGCAAAGAAAATTATGGTTTCAGAGCCAATTTGAATTTTTCCTACCGTTGGCTCACTTGGCGGAGGTATGCGCTCTCAGAGTGCTCTAGTTATATATTGATTTGTCAACGGGGGACCAACGCAGAGTTAACTAGCGTTAAGAAAGAGAACATGACGGAACACCCACCACACAGACCAGGACTAGGAGTAAAATCGGCATTTACTACATACCAATAATTACTTAAGAAAAAGACAAGCACACATACAATCAATAACTTATCTATTATAACGTGATGATTTCAAGTAATTTTCATACGTTTTAGCTATAAAGCTAAGTTTATTATGGATTATTATCAGTGTTATAAGAGGAACTTTAAGTTGAGAACAGTTATATTATTTTTCAGTTTGGCTACAATTCCATATTTCAGTTCTTCCTTTTTACGACATGATGGAAAAACTTGTGACGCGAAAACAATTAGCGCAAGCCTTCACGAAGGCTTGAAATACAATGCGGCGCTCTGGCAAATACATTAAAAAAAACTGCATTCTGCATGGCGATGTCTAAGAATCCCTAAAAAATATATGGAGTCAAAAGTAGGAAGGAACAAAGCAGACACTAAACGGATGGCCCGTAGACCTCCTTAAGGTGGCCTTTTCACGGAAAATGGTCACAATTTTCAATTTTCGGTTTTATGCTCAAAAAGTGTCCTCAGGTATGGGGCTATAACGTCCCAAATTTTTATGGGGCTAGCAGCACCAGAACCCCCCGAAAAAAGGGGAGGGAAAAGGGGTCCGGAGGGGGTCAAAAATTGATTTATTCTTATTTTGCTGCAAAATGATCTGTATACCAAGGGCTATTACGTCCCAAATTTTTAGGGGGCTAGCAGCACGAGAACCCCCCAAAAAGAGGGGGCAGAGGGGGCAAGGGGGTCCGGAAAGGGTCAAAAATTGACTTTTTCATTATTTATTCATCTAATACATAGCTATTGCATATTTTTATTAGTGAATGACGAATGTAAGGTATTTGTAGGTGGAAATGTACTATAGATAAAACATGTCAAGTGCATTTCCACTGCAAACAGCGCATTTTTTAAAAAATTCATCCACAAAAACATAAAATTTGCCGTCCTGAAAAATTTTTTTTTTTCAGAATAAAAGAAAACTGGGTCGCAAAAAACCAAAAACAAAGACAGTTTTGGAATCATTGAAAGATTTCCTACAAAACTAAGGGGGGATTTTATCAATTTTCTTTTAGTTTTTTTTTTTTATTATATGAAATATCAAGAAAATTTACATATTTTATGAATTCTTCGGTAACCCATCTAAAGTCTCATGTCAATAGAAAACGAAAAGAAAATTGAAAAAACTCCCACTTAGTTTTGTAGGGAATATTTCAAGGATTCCAAAACTGTCTTTGTTTTTATTGTAGCATAAAAACTAATCGACTTACGTTCTTTTTAAAATTTATAAAAAAGAAAAAATATATGAAAATCTCATTTTCTGAAAAAACTAAGGCCTAAACTTAAAAAGTTACACGAACAAAATGTTCTTATTTTTCAATTCTACATCTTATGCGCAAATTTTTAGAAAAATCGGTTCAAAAATTTAAAAAAATTGAAAAATTTTGAAAAGGCCCTCTTAAAGGATCGAGGCTGAGGAGAATGTAATAAAGCTCTAATGAAGCAGTGCAGGATTCACCACGCATTGCCAAGCGGTAGGAGTTATCATGTTTACACAGTTTTGTATAACTGGGCGTCTCATTCATGAAGAACTTGATGATAGTGGAAACATTGGACTGCAGGTTAGGCGCAAATGCCCCTGGTAGTCAGACATTAAGGCACTTTCATATCAGCTCCTTCACTGTCAGGATTCAGCTATTTAAAACTTATCGCCATCCAATATGTTGCAACTCACGAGACTGACCATAAACAAGTTACGTGTTACGTATAATGTTATATTTCGGCGGTTGGTGGGTGTTCCAAGGTACACATGTGATGCAGAATGTCTCAATATTCTTGCTCACAAACGTACATTCAACCTACAGATGAGAGTGAAAAATTGTCTGTTTTCTCGTTGTTTCAGGAGATATGCTCGGACAAACATTAGCAATGTTCGGCGCTCAAGCAGCGGTGAGTAGTAGCAGCCTTGGGTGCAGAACTCATGGCACAGGACGCTGCAGGTTAGAATGCCAACTCAGGCATGCTAGGTCTCGCGGCGCTTGACGCTTTGACTTAGCATTTGATAGGTATAAGCAGCTGCCGTACATTCCTCTGCGGTCACTTGGCGTTTACCCGCCGCACGAACCAAGGCGTGTTGGTTTCCCAGTAGGGAATGCGGTCAAGCGGTCAAGCATTACCTCTATGATTGTGTATGTAGGCGGAGACTTACACGATGGGACTGACCCCTAGCTGCTGTGCCTATTCCCTGCTGCTTAACGTTCTTTGCTGCTGTATGCCGAGACGAGCTGAGCCAGTTAATATCATTCCTCTCTGTGTTTTCCTTTTATTCCTTTTTTACAGGCTAAAATCATATCATACTATACTTAAGGCACAGTAGGTCTGTATGAGGCGTACTATTCCATTGTCGATTGAGTTCTTTATGAAATTAATCTTGTTACTAGCGGCTTTGCCGGTATGTTATCACATAGAACATATGGGTACTCCCTCCATACCGACATGCTTGGGAGTGTTTCCCAAGCGTTCCGTAAAGGATTGAGAAAGTGTCGCTAGGGAAACTGTTGATGATTGGAACACATTGTGCTTTCTTTCTTTTTTATGGCTGATTTTGCTGTAATGCGAGTACAAGCTGCTTAGTGCCAATGAGGCATGGAGGCGTAGGCTGAGTGTATCCACGTATTGTCCCTGTGCGTGGCCTCCTCTTTATGAGACTCCACACCATAGCTAGTGTAATAATGTTCTTTACTAAGTACTTGTACTCCTATTTGTGAACTTATAATGTTCTTAATAAAAAATGTATCAATAGTATCATTATTAATTTAGAGTCGACCCTGGGAGCACTACTCAGCATTGAGTCTCTCCACATATCGTATAATTACGCGAAAGTATTCTAATTGTGTGGCCCATCTTATGCCCCATACAAGAGCAGCATGACGAACCTGACTTATCCTTATGGTCCATCCTTTCCCCCCCCCCCCCCCCCCCCCCNNNNCCCCAGAAGAGGATGATGAACCTAACCCAATAATCCATGAGAGAGCGACTACCCCCTGCATGTTGTGCTGCTCTTCAGTCCCTCATGGCGGGCCCGGACTTGCCAGACCAGAATATGCGGGAATGTCTGTCGCAATATTGCGACCATTTGGAGGCCGCAACTCGCCAAACAATGAGGGAAACTCGCCAGCAGTTGTCCTTGTGCGATGGACGGCAGAGCTACCGTACCGTGGGGCTTCTCTTTAGATTATAAACGTAATTTATGGCTCGGACCTAGTGAACAGCCAGGGCAGCTGGTGCAAGCAGCAGCGGTGAGAATGGTGTAGAATATTGCAAAATGTTTGAGGCTGTAGTGAGGTATACAGCAGAAATACAGACGTACCTAGTACGAGTCCAGTTTAAGAACTAAAGTAACACAATCTTTTTCGACGGATGAGTGAAAAACCCATCAACTCTCAGTGCCTATCGTACATAGAAGCTGACACAAGAAAATCGTTTGTAATTCTTAACCTGAGGAGAATACAGGCGTTTAATTGATCCTTATTTTTTTTTTTTTTTCATTTCATTGATGTCAATGTCTACACCACAGTGTCAGTGTTGAACTGACTGATGCCAAACATAGACTTCGCTTCAAGTAAGATTGCCCAAAATAAAATTGTCAAAAAATTCAGATTATTTATTAATCTATTGAATATCATGATTATTTTCTACCTCTATCGGGTAAACACGTCATTTAGTGATGAAATATGCATAGAAACATACGGTAATGTAGCATTTTCTTATTGGTGCACATACATGTACATCAGGCGGTCGTGGTAAACAAGGCTGTGGTTGGAACTGCCCCTGTACGTGCACATAAGTGTTAGAATGATGCAAAAGGAAAAAAAAGTCTTATAAGCGATAATACAAAATTAAAAATTTATTGCTTACGATTAACAATGTAATCATCAGTAGTTTAGGTTGAATTACATCTTATTTAAGGACTTTTCTGAACAAGGATATGTACAATATAGAACAAGGCCTGGCAGGAAGTCTAATAATGACAGTGGAAGTCAATGTGGTTGTGACGACTCTCTATATTACAATACCTGACAACCAACTTTAGCCAATAACTTACCATTTCATTGAGAAATTTCAAGCCAGTGCAGAAGACAAAACGTATCAAACAACCGCGGCAAAGGCGACAGCATTGCAACGTCATCATTCTCCGAAAGTTTAAATGCGAGAGAAACCAACAAAGAGGAGCTCTGAAGTTTGGAGCCTAGCTGACGTATCAGGATATGGCTGTGCAAATGCCAAGAATATACAATTTTTGTGCATTTTTTTCTATTTTTTCAATGAAAAATAAACGAACAGACTCATGTACGCATTTTCGCCGTCTTGAAAGGGAAATAATTGATAAATGCATTACTATTTTATTAGAAATGTTTACGCGCAGAAAGGACTACATGCATCGTTGAATGCAAGTTTTTACGAAGCCATATAGGTAAATCTTTCTTAGGCTAAAACTTTTAAATTTTCTTATTATCCAAATTACTTCCTCGTGAGTAACATACGCCGTGTCTTTGTGCAACTTACAACACTACAACTCAGCTATAATTAAAAAACATATATATATCAGCGGTTTTCATCACACACTCAGCTTGTGCCAAATAAACTTTTACTGTCTTAGTGCACGCTGACGGAATGGCTGTAACCAAGTGAAGTTTCGATTCCCAGAGATTTTAGAATAAATTGCACTGCTGATAAGCTAATCAATTTGGTACGTTTCATCTTGGATTAGCAAACATTTACCGATCACGCGAGTGTAAAAAATAATCTTTAATCAAATCCTCTCTCATAATCTTTAAATATTTCATTTCCATCAATCAATAGGAAACGAGTGAAATCACAAATTAAAAGTTACACAAATTTTACCGACATGCTCTAAATGCACCGCAGTTAAACGGAAAAATATTGCGTTGTTTCACGACAGTTCATAGAACTTTTCTTTCTCAAATTAATATCAAATATCCCCAAGCATCGTCCAGAAAATTTTCACAAAATCTGATACACGTTTTCTATAACTTTGTAAGGGCTAAATTGGATATTCATACAACAGGCGCGCGTCTTGGTTGACGATACCGCGTGGGTAGGAATTTACGTGCAATTTGATGTTTTCTGCCAAAAAAAAATAAATAAATAGCCTAACAAAAGTCAGGAATATATGCTACTCTTCTGTCTACAACACGTACATGAAACTGTAAGGACGGTAGTACTCAGCTGTTGGATTACTACTCAATACCATTACTCTTCTTTATGAAATGAAAAATAAAGTACGACGTATACTATATGAACGTAGAAGAACAAGAAACTTAGAAGAGTTGCCTCCAACTAATGCTTTTCGTTAACTGGTGGCAGTTAACGAGAGCTGATGCATTTGGGAGTATTCGCTTACAGCTTAAGTAAGTGGGGAGCCGTTACAGTGAAGGCTTGCTCTGTTATTGAGGTGAGAATGTAACCCTGTGAAATAACTCAACGTTATTTAAATATGAAAACAATGAACTGCCATTGAGTTTCCGACAGCTTAAGGTATGTACTGCTCCAGCGTAAATTCATCTACGAACGCTAGTTGTTTGAGCAAATAAATGTGTTGTTATTATCAGCACTGTGCGTTCTCGGAACTTCGTAAGGCAGAGACTCAGGCCTGTTCTTTAGGAGGCCTTGCCAAAACCCACAGTGCTAACATCAACACATTCATTGCCATAAACACTCACAGTCTGCGATGAATTTCCACTAAACGCTGTTGAAAATTTCAATGACATCTTGTACTTTACATCGTAGTAACAAGTTTCCTTCATACGATTCCATTTCGTGACAACAATAATACAATTTTTCTCAGTAAGACTGTGGCTTACTTGCGCCGTGAAGAAAGATTAAGGAATGCTCTCGAACGTTTAAGCATCTGTTTCAGTTCTAGTTAGTAGTTATAGTTAGGAAGTTTAAGCCTCCGTTTCTGAGTAGAACGATATCACAGAGGAAAGAGCAAGGGACATATAGTATGCTAAGAAAAAAGGGGAACCCATGCACGGTGTTCCCATCACACAGGATCAACGCGCATGGGAACAGCAAGTCGGGAGAGAAGAGGAAGAACAGATAAAGCATGTGCAAGTAGGAGTATGAAATCGAGAAGGAAGCAAAGTGGGCACGAAGGAGAGACGTCCCGAAGGCCTAGCTAATGACTGAGGTAACCTATACGCGCCTCCTGTGTATCTGTTTCAGACTGGCACTGACAACAATCAACGAAAAAGAGGACGAGGATGCAGTACTTTGCATTAAACACTCGTAACATTAGATAGCTGACAGTAGGCGGACCAACAGCTTCATTCCCAAAAGCAGGCGGGGCTTGTGCTCCAGCCTTCTATGAGCTATTGTAAATATGTCAGTTTCATTTAGATGTCTGAAAAGAAATCTAGAGAAAAATTCAACGAAAAAGATGATGTTGCAAGCACGATCTATGACTAAAGATCAGCGGATCACGGGGACGTTAAGTTAGATGGTGCGGGAAAGATAACGTATTAAGGGGTCTGCGAAGTTTTAGGCGTTAAGCGTTTGTGACTCGTGGATGGGGTGTTCGTAGCTGTTGAGGGTGTCGCTCCCTATGTTTATCAAGATGATTGTTGAACGCGTTGACAGGTTCTACACCGACAACTTAAGAGAGGAGTCAATATTCTAGGTATTCACTATAATATATGGCGAGAACTACCGGCATTACAGTAGTTCTTCAAGAGATATGTTTGAGTGTTTGGCCGTTGTTTCGCAGACGATCCTTAACGTCTCCTTCAAAAAGTCCAGTTAAAAGCACGTCGCTGAAGCCATTCAAGTAGGTACTTGAAGGTTTAAATAGCTGCTCCATGAGACCTCTTAGCACGAGAGAGATACGTCCCACTACCTGTAGGCGACACTGGTATGACTTGTTTCGTAGGTGCAGTATAAAGATACTTTAAAACCAGTATAACTACATACACATCATAACACACCTTAAGTACAATAACAGCTTAATGAGCAGGTTATGACCGCCGAGAGGACGCAAGTCCCCGTTCACAAAGCCGACAACGGCTTCTGAGTGCACAACA
Organism: Parhyale hawaiensis; assembly: GCA_001587735.2. Lineage (NCBI taxonomy): Eukaryota > Metazoa > Arthropoda > Malacostraca > Amphipoda > Hyalidae > Parhyale > Parhyale hawaiensis. The sequence goes on from LQNS02278150.1 coordinate 3,127,705, forward strand.
ATAAATAATTTTGGACCTTAGCTTCCCAAGATGAAATATTAGGGCGCGGCATTAAGCTATAGGCCCGGCGAAGGCTACAAAAATACCCCGGCTTCCCAAATGCAATAAAACAAAAAGTTGCCCCATTAAGCGCTGTCGGCAAAAATACGAGTGCGAGACGCGTTGTATTACACTTAAGCTTGATGCTGTTATGGGGCGCAGCAACGTTCTTATGGCTTACTGAAGCCAAAACTAAACGCGATGTCTTTAGGGCAAGCAAAACATTGGGAGCACAACGGATAAAATTTAAGACAATGTCTCTATTGCGGAATGAAAACGCATTAGACACTTTGGGCTATCGCCAGGAGACACAAAAATAAACTGAAATTATTACTAAATTCGATGTCTTCATAGCAATCCAAATATTGTGAACACAAGTTATATAATTTAATGCGATATATAATAAAATGGAAAAGCAGAACAAACGTTTAAGCTCACGCTCGAGGAAATAAAAAAGTTCTTAGAATAGAAAAGATTGTTGCTATAAAAAAGATGGTTTCAATTGCTCAACCCAAAATATAGCAATGAGGCAATACGTTGGGCCTTAGGTAATATCATTTTGAACGCATTCTCAAAAAAAAAAAAAAATTGAAAAAGGACCATCACCAAGCTAGCAGAACTTTCATAAAATAATAGCATATCTAACCAAAACAGATTGAGAGGAAATTAAAATGGACAAAACCACAGTAATAAGCGAAATATGCACTATAGGTATTATATATAAAGAGAACAAAGAAAACAAATTACAAGAGAAGTCAGCTGCAACATCACGTAGACCATAAGTAAAGCAACAGCGCAATAATACAAATATAAACGAAACTGAAAACTAGCTGAGTTATAGAACGGAATCACAATGTCTCACCTTTACTGGTAGACAAAAGCTACAATACTGTGAAGGAAACTATAAAACTAAGGTCAAACTAACACGTGGAAGCTGCCCCCTGAGTCGTCTTTGCTCGAGAAAAATCAGGCCCACTTTCTGTAGGCAACGCTTGTGTGGCTTCTTGCACAGCTGAGCCATCAATTTTGTCGCTCCCCGTTAGAAACTTTCCATTTCATCGATATCTTTGCGCTGATGTGACGACCAGAATTAAACAGCATATTCTAAATGCCGGCCCACTAGCGCATAACACGAGGAATGATATGTCCTTGGATTTGAGCTTGAAACTCCGGGTAGTAAATTACAGTACTCTACTCGCCATTTTGAGGCTCTTTGCCAATTTGCTGACTGTGTTGTAGTATGTAGTGGTTATTCCAAAGGCACACTGCTGAGTGACAGCTGCTCAAAAAGCGGCCATGGCGACTTAAAACGAGCTTCTTGCGATTAGTACGGAACTGCAAAGCTCTAAGACAGTGTTGAATTTATAAGGGAATGGAATAGGCTATTTGATTAGTGTTACAAGCGGCGAAACTTCTTCTTTAACGTCTTCACTTTAATATAAATGTTTGCAAGCAATCGTGCAATTTTCAACACGCCAAACTAGAGGACTCTGAGAGCACATTCCTCCACCAACTAATGCAAATTCAGCGAAAATTGCTAATTAGTCTTGAAAATGTGATTTCCTTTTAATCATCACCAAATTCTGGTCATTTGTGCCTAATGACAATAATATCAGCTTCTGTAATATTATTGAAGATCTGCCCGTAATCTTTTGAGTTATGTCCTGACAAACATTAGTCAAACATACAAACGAACAAAACGAGCATAACCAAAATTTGGTCATTTATGCCTTTCAACAGTTCTAGCGATTTCAACAAATTTCATGAAGATCCATTCATAACTTTTCGAATTGCGTTCCTGACAAACATTTTGATAAACATTAATCAAACACACAAACAGATACACCGATCATCACCAAAATTTGGTCATTTGCGCCTGTACCATTTCCAGCAATTTCTACAATTTGCTGGAACATCCGTTCATAATTTTGAGAGTTATATTATTGACATTTATAAAAACAGAGACGGACAAACATACAAACGGACAAACAGATCGACACAAATATTTTGTCAGTTACTCCCGGCAACGACCCCGACAGTTCCTGTAAATTTCATAAAGATCGGTAGATAACTTTTCGAGTTATGTCACCGAAAAAAGAGGCCGACCAATACAAACAAACAAACGGTTGGGCGGAGTAATTTAAGCCTCCGTTTCCCCAACTAATGCGATCTAACAGAGAAAGCAAGAAGGGACCTATACATGCATAGTATGTAAATAGAAACGTGGAAGCTATGCATGACGGTGTTACCACACAGGATCAACGCGCATGGGAACAGTAAATCAGGAAAGAAGAAGAAGAAGAACAGAAGACAATAGATCAGTAGGACTATGAAATCGGAAGGCAGCAATGTCGGCACGAAAGACAGACGTCCCAAAGGCCTAGCTAATGGCTAAGGTAACCAACAGGGTTCTTCTGGGGCACTGCTCCCCATAACATACGATGGACCAAAAGTTAATCATCTATTTCTCTTTACAAGCCTAACACTCCATGTAATATTTGTAAAGATGCGTCACCCTTTTTTAGTTATCTTGGTGACAGACCGACAAACAGGCAGACAAATTAACAGGCAGACAGACAAGCTGGACAAAAACATGATCTCCTAGGCGTAGGTATACACGCCCAGTGAACGGAAATGGGCATACCCTTTCGGGTGTACGGCACACACATTCAGACGTCGCAAACAGCCATTGGTACACAGTTGTGGCGTTTGTGCCAGCCGGATGGAATGTCACGTTTGCAACCGGTACAGTATACAAGAGGATTACGGGACTGGTTGTCCTTGCCCTCCTATTGGACAGCGCGATCGCCGTCCCCTTACAACCTTGGCATCAAAGAGCATCTCAGGCTTAGGATGCGGAATTCTCGCTGTTAGAAGGAAACCCCCCTGCCAGTCAGAGGGATTGTCGCGACGAGGCAATGAGTAGGACCGTCGGAGCAGAATGGTGCAGGGGTCTTAGAAGCTTTGCGACGCCCTAGCATTTAGTGCAGGAATAATAATTAGCGAGCAGCTGGTGCAGATCTGGGCAGATGGGTATTTGGTGCGCCGCAGACACAAACTCTTGGGAATAATCTAATACTAAGAATGAACGTCGTGTGTTTATATATTTATATTTTTATTAATTTGTTTTTATTTATTTATAGGTTTCGTGTCACGCTGTTAATGTGGCCTGGTCTTACTGGTTTCATAAGTGAATTCATCTCCTTAAAGACTGTGGTCATCCTGCCAAGCTTCATAAAATACTGATAAATATTCCAGGTTACAGATGATGGCACTCCATGAGGTTAACAAACCCCCACGCAACCATCCCAGCGGGTGGAGAACCGAGCACAACCAAACTCTCACGCAAACATCAACAGAGAAGAATTACGGAGCTTTGGGTGTTTTTTCCCGTACTAGAAAGTTGTCGGTGTAAAAATAGCCAAATTGTTCAGAAATCACCTTGATTAGTACTAGGAGCAGCACCCTCCGCAGCTTCAAACCCAAGCTCAGTAAGTCAACACGCCCAACTACTGGAGGCAGCTTTCTTTCAGAGCCTTTCATTTTTAATTGAACGTAACGTCGTCTCGTAACCTTAACAAACCTGCTGCGACTGATTTAATCGCACAGGCATTCTCATGGTTGCCGTATTGCGTTAGACGTCGCCAATTTTTATTTCGACATAACGGCAATAGCTCGAAGCGGGCCAAAGCAACAGCTTCAACGCCTAATCTGGGAATGGGTCAGTTGGTCTACCTATTGCAAACTATTTTATTTAATTTAATCTGATCTAAACTAAACAAAGCAAGTACAGGTCGCTTCAACCAAGCCGTTCATTGTGTATGCATAGCAGTCAAGCAACAGACCCCAAAATATCAGCACTTTACTTCATAACAACAATAAGCGAGCAGTTAGAGTAGCTGTAGCAACTGTGTATGAGCATCAGAGACACAGCGTAGGGGAAAACGAATTATAGCTGCTCATAATTGTCCAAAGGAAATCTCAGGATAACAGATTTGGCTAATATGGATTATCACTTCTGTAGTATGGCGACCAGGCTGTGGTCACACATTCACTTAAATAATAATTTAGCTGAACAAACATGGCAAGATCACTACGTGTCGAACACACATCAAGGCGTCAGACAAGTGACCAAGAGATCGCAAAGCTTGGAGCAGGTCATCGGACAAACTACCAAGCAGACTTTGTCTGCAGAGGACTCGAAATGGGATCAACAGCCAACGACTCTGCGGATTCGAACGGCTACGAACCCGATTCTTTACGGAATCGTGTAGCTGTGGTTGAGATGCTCCGTGGAATTTGTACTAAAAGTTTCCAATGATCGAATTGCATGTCACATATAGTTGGTGTTCGACGATGGGTAATTAACATAAGTCGAATGAAGCGCGCGTTCAATTAGGCAGCGAAATTAAGTCCTTTAGGATTTGATTTGTCCGAGTCAGACGGGTGCCTTGACCTCGACTTGTTTTTGATTCAAGTTTCAGTCAATGACCTGTGAGACTTCTATGAACTTAATCTTAAAGTTACAGCTCCTGTCTGCTCTTACGGACTAGCCAATTCAAATGGGCTTGGCTTAGATCGACCTTGACAACCCAATCAAACGTGTCCTAAGGCTTGATTTGTCCCAAACTGCAGACAGAAGCCTTGGCCTTGCCACACTGAATTGCGTTCCAAGTGTTAGAAGCAACATGGTTGCGTCGAACCGGCTGAAACCTTTTTTACGGAGTAAGATTTGGGTTTCTGAAAGTCTGAAGCGATTCAGAATCATTGCTTGAGCCTCAATTCAGCAGGTCGAAGCCAGCGCACCTGCCTTAACTTTCAAATAAGTCAAGTCTCGAAGGCTTCATTTTGCGACTTCGAGACTTCATTTCGGGACTTCGGTAAAGTCGAGGACTGGGAGCAGCGCATGGGCTGCGTCACGCTCCGTCCCAGAGACAGACACACACAGTAAAAATCAACGCTCTCGGTCGAAACTACCTGCTCAGGTTCCCAAAAATAGCCAGTTAAAATTAAATCATTTCTCAAACGAAAGTTAGCTGCGTCGTGGATAGTCAAATGAAAAATGCCAAATTCCACCTCGGAGCATATAATTTAATGGTCCCTGCTAGTGAACGCGTATACCAAGAAGTAATGAACAGTAGACAGCTAACGCGAAAATATATTGAACGTCGCGGCCCCTGGAATTCCAGTCACCGCGAAGGAACCGCCCTAGCGCCTTAAGACTCGATGAGAAACACATAAACATTAGCGAACTTGAGTAGCTTATATGACTGTGACTTTTAACCTGTGAGTTCTTAGAATGAGGTCCAGGTAGGTACCGTTACGCTGAATTATTAAAGAGCACAAAGTTATACATAGAATTAACCCAAGAAAATAGCAGTTCTAGAGTTACAAATCGGTGTCAGTCGCTACACATGAGCAGGTCAATGCAGCTAGTACCCGTTAATGTCGGCAGTGAATGTGGACGGACTGACGTATCATAGGCAGGAGTTGCAATAATTAGAGTATGACAACTTGCACTGAATAAAAGTGTTGTGCTGTCCAGTTTCATTTCACTACGAGTGAATTAGGATGTTTTATTGCAAGTACATCATTTTTCCATTGATAGTGAATTTAGGTGATTCACTACAAGACTTTATCCAACAACTACAGGGGCTAGCTTCCTGCTTCCAGAGTAGGTATTGCTGTAAAATAGGACTCATACCTGAAGGCGTGATCTTTCATTAGAAAAATGGTAAGTTGTTCCGCCATTAGCTTTGCAAGAGCATAATATTCCCCCTGCAAGGTTAGGCGCGAATGGGACTTTGGCACTGGTAAAACGTTGAGCAGCACCAAGAAAATATAGTTCAATCAAAAGAATTTGCCGGAAACGCTCACAGGTTATGTAGCATGGATACCGCCGACAGTTGAACCTCAAACGTTGAAATTTGACTGCAATGTCAACTGAATATAATTAGGCTTCTTTCAGCGCGAAGTTGCCAGTGCCTCGTAAAGATTCAGCAAACGAAAGCTTAAACGAAATGGATGCATAAAAGAAATGAAAACTCCAACCATGACTGAGCTTCTCTCACTGCTACGAAGAAATTGATTTTTAAAATATGCGATATAACTCATGCGCGACAGGATCTAAAACTCTATCGAAGATACCGCCTTTCATCTACCACGCTCTCTATAAAGCCTAGCGAACTTCAGAACATGAAGTATTTCCACTTTTCACGATATATTTTAGAAGCTATATTTCTCTCCGTAACTCCAAGAAATTTTACGGTATCACAACTTGTTTTTCAAAGGATGAATTTCCTCGTATCTAAATCATTAACAGCGTGACGGAGGGAAAGACCAAGCAAAATAGCGAGCAAGCGAGCATGGAGTTACCAACACCTGTGCATTATTATATAGTAGATTAGAGAATTGGGATGTTTCGGTGCAGATATATGCAGCTTCATTTAAGGGGATCGTTTAGGCGAAAATGGTCATAATTATCAATTTTCTGTTTTTTGCTCAAAAAGTGTCTTCAGGTATGGGGGCATCACGTCCTAAATTTTTAGGGGGCTAGCGGCGCTAGAACCCCCCCAAAATGGGGGGAAATGGGTCCACAGGGGGTCCAAATTTGCCTTTTTTTTTTGCTGCAAAATCATCAGTATACCAAAGGCTATTGCATACCAAATT
>LQNS02278150.1:3135217-3157365 GCA_001587735.2 Parhyale hawaiensis
AGTTCTATTCTTTTAAAAAATATATATATATTATATATATACATATATATAAAAAACTAAGGCCTAAATGGAAAAAGTTACACGAATAAAAAGTGTTTTTTTTTTTTTATTTTACATATTATGTGAAAATTTCAGTAAGATCGGACCACTAATAAAGAAAATTCTAAAATTTGTAAACGATCCCCTTAAAATAGCCTGGAATTTGTGGAAACTTCACAAAACAAAAGGAAAGTTTTTCAGTGATATCTCAGACCCGTATTATTCTAATTTTACCCTAACTAATGCTGAAGGTAGCTGTAGAAATTCTGCAGAACAAAAGAATTGTTCATCAAGTATGATGCCCTCGGACCCGTATCATGCATAGGTACGCAGGTCGAAAATGTTCCAAGTCAGGCAGTGAATCTTCTACCAAAGACCTGCGGGCAGTAGCAGCTTAAATTTGAACTAAACTCCTTCTCTTATTGATACCTGCCCAGGTCTTATCAAGGATACCTCAAAGATGCCCTATAATTTCCCCCCCCCCATATCTAAGACTTATGAAAGCGTGACGCTCGTACAAACTCACTAACGGAGGGACAAGCAAAATGATAACATAGATAATAGTGAATTAGGATGTTTTGCTGTAGTGCTTCATTTCATTAATATGTCAAAAGCATAACGAGCATGGAGGCAGCCTGCACAAAAGCACTCACACAAAGCGAGCTCCATCACTGAGGGCAGCACAAAGGCACACAGCGATAGCCGACATGACTGCATCACAATGACACAATTAAGTAAGAGAGACAAAGAACTGCACATCTTAGCATATGACCTCAGGCGCTAATAAAACTGCGCTCGTCCAGTCAATATTAGCAATGTCGAGGTGCAGCGTTCAGCAGAGGTGGGGGAAGGGGCGTTACCCTAACACGTCTCACGAGTTGACATCAATATCCGCAACAGTGATATGTCTTCTAAATTATAGCAACTTCCGTAGTGCTGAGACGTCTTCGAAATCATAACACCTTCTACAGCAATGAGGTGTCTTCTAAATTATTGTATCGGACCCTACATATAAGCCTCGTTTTTCACAACAAAGGCGAACTCGCAGAGAAAGAGGAAGGAAGGGCCATACAGGATGCTGAGAGCAACGTTGAACCCATGCACGAGGATGTTCCCTCACAGAATCAACGTGCATGGGAACTGCAATTTGGAAAAAATGAGGAAGAACAGAGCAAAGTAACAGCAGTAGGAGTATGGAAGCGGAAGAAAGCACAGTTGGCACGAAGGAAAGACGTTCCGACAGCCTAGCTAATGTCAGCTATAGGGTTCTTCAGAGGTCGCTGCTCCCCACAGCATAGGATGGGTGAACCTAACTAACCTAGCCGTAACTATATGGCCTATGGCCCATCCTATGCCCTTTCAGGGTCTTCTAAATAAGAATACCTTCTTCAACAATGTCTTCCAAAATGTAATACCTTCTGCAGCACTATCAGATCTTTCAACTTACAATACATTCTGCAATGCTTAGAAATCTTTGAAATTGCAACACATCCTGCAGTGATTAATCTTACAATTTATATAGCTTCTGAAGTACAGAGACGTCTTTCAGTATACGTATAACACCTCTTGCAGCACCGAGACTTTTTTCAAAGTGTAACACCTTCTGCAGCATTGAGACGACTTCTAACGAACTTACTTCTTACGCCTTTTTACTTTGCTGTCACTTTCGTTAGATATAGTAAAAAAAATTCAAGTAATGAGCTAATTCTTAGGGAATGGCAGGCAATTGTCGTTAACTTGATATGACTTTTAAATTATTATTCTAGTCACTACCAGTAAAATTACCCGCAAAGTGGCTACAAAGCTTGTAAATATATTCGAAGACAGACCTGTGAGGAGAGCTAGTGGTTAAAAAACCAACAATCATTAAAGAGTCATTATCATCAAAATGTTATTGTTATCCTACGTAATAGTGAAAGAGAGACGAGCAGACAGATGAACGAAGGAACGAAAAAGAACGGATAGATAGACGGACGGAACGTCAGGTGCAACGACTTATATGTATCACTGATTTGCGCAGTAATATGGCAAGGGTCTGCAACAGACACTTTTCTTTTTGGCTTTTGTGAACTAAAAAAAAAACTGCCACTAACTCGCTTTTGACACTGACTTTAGATATGCGATTCAATTTTGGCAGGCACATCCAGTTTTTCAGATACAGAGGAGCTCCCAAGACTTAGAGAGGCACTTTGCCTCAGTTTCGGAAAGAGTGTTCTGATATTTCGAGATTACAAGCTCAACAGCATGTGTGTTTCCACTACGTTAGTTGTACGGTCGAATATACAACTAAGTGAGTTCTACTACATCTCTTAGAGGGTCCCTCGATATGGCTCCGGCTATTGCTTCACGATAGCTGAGGCTCTTTACCGTCTCAATTTCTGGATTTCCTCAGTTGTGACGCTTCCCTTTCGTAAGTTTTCTCTGCATTGAGAATCTCTGCGTGGGAAGTTCTACATTGCTCATCGTTGACATTATCGGAGGAATAGTGCTGCTTCCAGTGGCGGTTATGAAAAAAAACACTGATTTGAAATATAAGAACAAGCAGCACTTGATTAGTTAAAAAAAAAAACTAACAGATAAAAAGTCTTCAGATCTGGAATCACAAAATCCATGATACGAGCGAAAATAGACCTGAAAAGCTCCTGGAAGCAAGGTGCTGCTGACTTGCGTTATTACCGAGGTCACACGAGCGCCGATTCATTCCTTCGCTATTCACTGAGTATTTCTGTCCTCAATGCACTGAAGTGTATGTGCTCAACTCGTAGCACATTCTCCTCAATGTTTTTTCGTACGTATTTTTCCAGGAGAATCGAAAGAATCCATAATGCTCTCCTGCGTGCCGGACCCGCGACCGTTTTCCCGTTCAGAGATATAAGAAAACAAAAGCTCTATCTCAACCAGCACGCCGGGTAGCAGATCCCTCGCAAAGAGAAGTTTTAGGAGGCAAGAAGTCCGCAATGTTTCCTTATTTCAGCTCAGATGGAAGTTTCAGCAACTTCAGAAGGAATTTGGCCAGGGGCGGCGCGACTGCACAACTTCATATTGGATTGCAGCGTCGGTGCAGTGCGAGCTCAACAGAAACTACGATATGAGTGAGTGCACACCACCGATAATCTTCATTTCCCATCGAATCGAGCAGAAGTTTGCTTGGGAGAGACCGAGACTGCATACGAAAGACACTGGTGGTGGCGCAACACTTACGTGAATACCAATTGGAAACAAGCATCACAAAGTGTAGGGAGAAGTACAAGAATGGCTCAAATTATTGAGCCGCCAGGACATCTTGATTTTTTTTTTGTTTCAGTGTGTTTGTGGGAGTAACTGTTTTTCAGCACCAGGATTGCCAAAGCTTGGGTTTTTCTCCAAGATCTTGGATTTTCTAAAAAATCCCATCGGCACCTCTTCCTGCTGCCCTCAGTATTACCGCGACGGCGGTGGTGGGAGTCTGTGTTCTTGTCGCCTCCTAAAGTGGGATTTGCAGGGTTATGGGCTGGGAGGTCCCGAGGTTTTCACGACCCCGGTTCTAGTATTACCTATCATGCATGCAATTTGAAGTTGACTTACTGTGTTGGCAAAAACTCTGGAGAATTACATAGTTTTGGGGCAGAAAGAAAGTAGCAGGAACAGAGTTTTATGCCCGAAATGGTAAAAATGTAATTGCTATTTAGCTACTTTGCCGTTATTCTCGAGGACTTTTTTGAGTCTTTCGAAGAAGTTTTAAAATCAGCATTTGAAACATTCCGGTTTCATTGGACCCCACAGCTATTTTAATCTCGCTCCATCATCAGCTAGCTGGAGACAGCTGTCATTTCTATCCGGCAGGCTAATTTTGGATGCAGGTCCAGCAATAGATTCGAGAATATAGATCGATATAGAAAAAAAAGTCGCCCTACAATAATGGATATCTGCAACTAAATATGATTCCAAGCTGTTGATGAAAATTTTCCAGCAAGACTTAGTTGCACTATATAAGCTTCCACGCTGCTGACACTATTTTGGTCTTGAAGCGTTTTCAAGCTACACTGCCAGATATGACAGTAATAAATTTACTGCCAAACAGGAGAACGATATGAGAAAAAAACCTATAATGAAAACTTTTTTTCTAAATTATTGTTCGAGACTTTACGCCGGCGCTGTCCATTTTCATGTACGGACGCAAGCAGCGGTGCTTCACCCTATGCACTCATTTGTGAACAGCTAAAGCAAAATACAATTCTGTCTTTCGAGTTGTTACATTAGAAATCTACCCAGATCACGAAAAACAGCATAGCAGTGAAATTTATTATTTATTACAATGCGTATATAAGGTACAAAAGAATCCATGCCTCACACGATGGTTATTATCAGCAAACAAAAGACCCTGAGCAGGGAGAGCGATGCCGATACGGAGTTGACGGAGGATAACCTCTTTAGCCCTTGGAAAATGACTCTCTGCATATAATAAATGGAAATGGATGTAGTCTGGATGGTTCATGCAACAGTAATGCCCTATTTAGCACGGGTTCATGCCACTGCCATGCCCTGTTATGCACGGTTCGCACCACTGCCATGCCCTGTTATGCACGGTTCATAGCACTGCCATGCCCTGTTATGCACGGTTCATAGCACTGCCATGCCCTGTTATGCACGGTTCATAGCACTGTCATGCCCTGTTATGCACGGTTCATAGCACTGTCATGCCCTGTTATGCACGGTTCATAGCACTGCCATGCCCTGTTATGCACGGTTCACAGCACTGTCATGCCCTGTTATGCACGGTTCACAGCACTGCCATGCCCTGTTATGCACGGTTCACAGCACTGTCATGCCCTGTTATGCACGGTTCATAGCACTGCCATGCCCTGTTATGCACGGTTCACAGCACTGTCATGGCCTGTTATGCACGGTTCATAGCACTGTCATGCCCTGTTATGCACGGTTCATAGCACTGCCACTAGGCACAGTTAAGCAAAGAATGAACAGCAGACCGCAGCCATTCCACCAAAGCTGCGCCCCAACTTCTCCAATGAAGGCCAATGGAAGCTCGCAGGAAAGACCCTGAGTGCAGTTCTCACGACTTTGAGAGAGCCTAGGGAGAGGGGGCGTAGCCCCCGCGCCCTTAGCAATACTGATATATCAACAGGAATTTCTGAGTACTGGCAGCTCATAGCAAGACAGGGAAAAGGAAAAATACTTTATTGTTACGTTTGGGTACTGGCCGGGAGCTGATCCGGTGCTGGGAGGGAACTCTTGACAACACGAACATGCTGGCGCACAAAACATTGCAGGGGCTGGGTTATGTAGTGGGTGTACGGCTGTAAAGAGCCCCCCGCCCCCAGCACTCGCCACAGGACTCTCCACAGGATCCTCCACTGGACTCTCCACAGGACTCTCCACAGGACTCTCCACCGAACTCTCCACAGCACTCTCCACAGCACTCTCCCCAGCACTTTCCACAGCACTTTCCACAGCACACCACACACGACTCTCCTCAGCACTCGCCACACCACTCTCCACAGGACCCTCCACAGGACCCTCCGGTGGATTTTCTACAGGACTCTCCACAAGACTCATCACAGGACTCTCCACAGGACTCTCCACAGGACTCATCACAGGACTCTCCACAGCACTCTCAATAGGATTCTGCACGGGACACTCCACAGGACTCTCATCAGGACATTTCGCAAGTCTCCACGGGACTATACAGGACTCTCTACAGTACTCATCACGGGACTTTTCATGGGACTCTCCACACGAGTCTCCACAACACTGTCCACAGGTCTGTTCACATGAGTCTCCACAACACTGTCAACAGGACCCTTTACACAACCTCGTGACCGCACAAGACAGGTCCTCTTCGGAAAAAACCTCCACAAAACCCAAATCGCCAAACGAGTCAACAGTATTCAGAGAGTCAACAGAGCGCACTACGCGACGCCACGGCGGCAGCCTCAGCGTCGTAACATCTCAGCTTCACTTTTGGTTACACTTCCCTACCGAGGCGTGTTGTAATCGTAACCCAGTTAGGCTACCGCAACCTGAAACTTGGTAACCGTAACGCGGTTATCAGAGCGCTGTCTATCGAGGAGCAGCGCGAGCTTTTAACAATAATGAATTTCAGTGTCAACAGTCGTTTCATCTACGGAGCTCGAAGCTAGTGTACTTTTTAACATACCCCCGGGCTCCTTGTTGATTCGTTACTCATTTGCAGAGTCAATGTGTTCCCTTTACTAGAACTGAGCGTTGCCTGCGCACCGTAGCCCGCATCACACTCGCCATTACTGGTTTCTGGGTTGTGATTGCGACACGATTTGTGAGTGGCGGGGTCACCGGTGTCGCACCAGTAACTCAGAGTTTTTTTATTCTAATGCCGGAGACACATTAGGCATTTGCACAGACAACTTGATGCAAGGATGCGAGACTCGGACGTTATTCATGCCACGGTATCTATGCTACCAATTTTAAGTAGGTGTCGAAACTGCCCGGGAGCGCTATCGTCGTTCGCAATCGATTTGTGTGTGCGTGTTTGTGTACGCACATCGTGCGCGTGAGCGGCGTTCAAGCTGGTGCGCCGCGCTGCTCGCTGTATCGCTGATTAAGTCAGGTTAGGTTAGGCTAGGTAAGGTTGGGTTAGGTTACCTTACCCTCGCCTAAAAATTACACGTACCCAATGACGCTTTAGGCCGTATATCTCGGAATCCGAACTAATTTCGGGTCAGACGAATTAGAACCCTTCATAACTTCGGGTAGGTTAGGTGAGGGCAGGTCTAGTTTTTCTAACCTCCCATTTTTTCAATTGGTTAGGTAAGGGTAGGTTAGGCTAGGCTAGGTTAGGTAGTGTTTACTTTAGCGGTGGCGCGCGCAGCAAACCTTACTTGAACGCGCAATCGTCGTGAACGACGACAGTGCTCCTCGGCATTACACGCCACTGATGTCCGCGGCGGCCACACTTCGGTCCAGCTCCGACGACACTGCAAGGTACGAGTGGACGGAGGCCAGCCAAGTGATGGAGTCACTTTTCTCTGACTTCCGCTGCCAAACAGCGAGGCCCAAAAGTGATCTTCTTTCTTACGAATACTGTAGGCAAACTTGTTCCATTCTCCTCAAAGAAATTCTCTAACGAAAGTCAAATATTCTGTGTGTTTGTTTGAAGATTTACAGTCCAGCTTCCAACTCTATTCATTCCTATGGATGACATTTGAGGCACAGATTCCATGCACCTAATTCTTTCCCCTTAGGGTTTGCTTCTTCATAATAGACATAGATATAGGCACACAAATAGGTACGCATATATATATACATGGGAACATGACGTTAATCAATAGGAGTATAATGGAAGATAATTATTGTTTATGGAAACAGAGCCCATGTGCCTGTAAACAGCGATAATAAAACTACTGCAGTACAACTCTCTTCATCTCCAACCCGTCAATATTCGTTTTTAAAAATATTTTGCTATAAATGCTACAGCATTCACTGGGCAGCATTTTTGACATGCAGTTGATGTATTTTTTCCCTTTACCGGTCTCTACCTTAGAAAAAAAAACGTATTTTCTGTGTTTAGAAAGTTATGACGTTCATTACAGTAGAGTCATCCTTTACCGTTTTGTGGTAAATGTTCTACCATAATTGTTTTTTGTTTTATATTCGCTTTTGAAACTTGCAAGAGGGCAGTTAAAGTTTTTTTGCTCCGTTCCGATCTTACTACCTTACTACAATGGTTGTCAGTAGTGTTTTGGGGAAGGGAAGGCACGTTTTCTATTTCCTTTTTTTTTTTTTTTTTGAGGGCCAGTGATGATTTTCTCTTCTTTTTATTCGCTAGCTATAGTGCAGCCGCTGTCAAAACTGTTCCTGACGAATTTGCAACGACCCTTACTCCCCGCCGCGTATAGCGTGTACGGCGCGTGCTACAGCTTCGGTACGTCGAAATTTCAGCGCTCAAGCGAAAAATACTTTGACAACGGAAGATTGGAAACTGGAACACATAATTGTGTCGCCTACTTACTGAACTGTGAAAAATCGCTTATCCTCTGCTTCGTTGATCATCTACTCAATTTATAAGTCATGAAGTGAGAGCAAATATAGTTTCAATAGATGGAGAAATTAATAAAAATCCAACTCTACGCCAGCGTCAAAAGAAGCTGTATCATCACGGTTTGGATTTCAATGCGGCCTAGGCCAAAGTACATTCAAGGATTCCCACTTTGGCCATCTTCTACAAACTGCAGTAGATTAAAAGTTCAGACGTTGTCTCTCAAGGCCGCAGGTATAAACCTCCTTACCAGGTAGGCAATTTCTTCGCGACGCTTGACGTGATCAGCCAACACTTGGTCTACGTCTAGACGTGGGTTTACTGACCTGTGTCAGATATGGGGAGTGTTGGGGCGGGGGCGCAGATTGTTGCATGGAACCTTCAGCTACTGGCGCCATAGCTCCAGACCAACTGTGCTTGACTGCAGCCGTATACTCCTTTGGGGCCTGTAGGCCTATATCTGCAGCACAAACCAGTGTGTGTGGATTTTCAAGATGGGGTACAGTCAAGTTGACTCTACCTTTACCTGGTTTAATTTTCGCTCATCTATCTCCATCAAAACGCAACACAATTACCAAGTCTGCCACCTGGCCTATTTTTCGCATACTTCGTTACGAGCGTGACACAAAACAAACATATAAACACACGACGGTGTTTATGATTTGGCTTTGGCGGTCGTGAATCCTTCTATTGATGGATACACTGCACCGATTCGGTGCACGATTACAGTATCATACTTCAGTTTTGAGCTCGGTGATCTAGCAGAACCTTATGATGTCTGTCCCTTACTGCCAAAAATGCAATACGTAATTGAAATCAGTTTTTCATATCCCTAATTTTTTGTCAAAATATACACCACGTCTCTGCCGTTGCCAATAATATTACAAACTAGAGCACTCTGGGAGTGCATACCTCCGCCAAGCAAGGCAGCGGTAACGAAAAATTTTAATTGGCTCTGAAACCATGATTTTCTTTGTATCAACACTAAAATTTGATCATTTGTGCCTTTTCATAATAATAACAGTGTCTGTAATTTTCTTAGAGATCCGTTCATAACTTTTTGAGTTATGCTGCTAACAAACATTTAAATAAACCTAAGTCAAACACAGGAAAGGAAAACCGATCATTGGCAAAATTTAATAAATTATGTCTTTTAACACGACTAAAAATTTCTAAAATGTTACTAAGATCTACCCAAAATTATTGAGTTATTACTCTAACAAGCATTTTAACAAACATTAGTCAAACACACCAACGGACCCACCGATCATCACCACAATTTAACCAATTATGTCTTATACCATTACTAACAATTCCTGAAAATATCATTGAGATCCATCCATAATTTTTAAGTAATTGCACAAACAAATATTTTAACCAATATTAGTCAAACACACAAACGGACCAACCGATCATAAAAAAAAAAAAATAACCAATTATGTCTTTTAGTAACAATTCCTGAAAAGTTCATACAGATCCATTACTAATTCTTGAGCAATTGCCCTAATAAACATTAGTCAAACACATAAACGGACCAACCGATCATCAAAAAAATTTAACTAATTATGTCTTTTAACATGACTAACAATTCCTGAAAATTTCATAAAGATCCATCCATAATTTTTGAATTATTGCCCTAACAAATATCTTAACAAACATTCGTCAAACACGCAAACGGAACAACCGATCATCACCAAAATTCAATCAATTATGTCTTTTAATATAACAAACAATTCCTGATAATTTCATATAGATCCATCCATAATTTTTTCGAGTTATGCGCTAACATATATAAAATCAAACACAGCGACAAACAAACAAACAAACGAACAAATAAATCATTACAAAAATTTGATCATTTACTCTCTGTAATAAACTCAACAACTCATGTAAATTTCATGAAAATCCGTTCATTACTTTTTAAGTTATGGTACGAACAAAAAATCAGCAGACAAACAAACAAACGGAAGGACAGATCTTCACCAAAAGTTACGTAATCATCTGTTCCTCCTAACATACCTAACAACTCATGTACGTTTCGTCAAAATCCGTTCATAACTTTTTGAGTTATCATGGTGACAGACAGAATAAGAGACAGACAGATAGATGGACAGACAGACAAACCCGACGAAAACAACCTTCTTGTCGGAGGTAATCAATTGTTTTACCTAACGTCTCCACAAATCCCTACTCGAAACAGAAATAAGCAAGTAACTACAGAGCAATTATTTCTGCTACATACGTAGCAGTGCTACTCGTCTCTTTAACACATTCGCTACTGCAGCTGAGCTACTAATAATAGTGGCCGCCCCATAAACTGAAAATGCAATTCAGTTTCTGGGGTGGCGCCAGGGCGGCCCCAAATTTTACAAGGGTTACCTGTTCCTGTATGACACCGGGAACACTGCTCTTTAGCGAATGTGTTAAAATGTCAGGTTTTTTGAAAGTAAATTTTTCACCATTCACTATCTTCCTTCAGATTTCTTGCAACTTCAATTTGTTTATTTATTAGTTGCATTATGTGTTATAATCGTTCAGAAGAGTGGACTTGTTATTAGGCGAGGTGAACGCCTGACCATGGGCTAGTGGGTCCAAACGTCAGTCTTTTGTCCCCTGCAGGCCGTTCATCATGTTTGAAGAGGCCCATTATCAGATTTACGAGTATGTTACAGAAGCAAAATTTGCAGATCCGAGAAAAGCAACGATTACTGCTATGGAACAAGAACATTTGAGTTTCACAGCTCCTGGAAACATAAGCAAGGTCGGACCGGCATGATGCCGTGTGAATCATACATCTCACAAATCTTCGGAACAATGGAAATCATGGCAGAAAACAGGCCGAAATCACATCAAAGTTGCTTCGTAATTTTTATTGTAACTTTTTCTGTTATTCTTTACAAAAAATGGCCTATGTTTTTGGAGTTCGAACTGTAAAAGAAACATCCCCCAATGTTTTCGGTGAAACTATCTGTAATTTTTCGTTGACGTGTAGATAAATGTAAGCATTGCAGGGAAAAAGCTGTAGCAAAATATTACAAATCAACAATTTCAGAAATTACCGCCCCCTGCCGTGAGCCGACAGCGGGGCTGTACAAGCGACAGTGCACTGCAGGGCGCCACTAGTCTACTCGCGTCTCGTGAGCAACGTTTGTGAGGAGCTCCTTTCGAACCCTCCCCATGCAACTTGTACAGTGCTACGGTGTGGGTCTTAGGGTGGACTCTAGTATTACCTAAAGCCTAATCGCGTTCGGTGATCGCCAGTGTCATAAATATAATTAAGGCAGATGGATGCCAGTGAAATTAATACGATTGCGTGCACACACAAGAAAAAAATAAATTTCTCAGTGCAAGTTTCTCCAGGCACGGCGTATGCGGCTATCCAAACTGACAAAGACAGAAAAGACGTGTAACATGTCATGCAAAATGTAGAATCTAAGCAAGGGAACTTGAAACCTGGAAAAAAGAGAAAACGCAGCATAGAAAAAAATAGTGGGTAATATTGTTAAAGAAAAATAGTGAAGCACGAACTGAAAGACGTCCCAAACACCTATACGCAGTTCAGGTTAACATAAGAATTCTAGTGGTGGTTCACTCCCAGTAACAAGGGATGGATGAATCTAACCCTACGGCCTATGGTCCAGCTTCAGTCGGGAACGTTACCATGTGCAGCGACTTTGCTACGCAGTGCCATTGTACCTGGTCAACCTACAGATAAAGAACACCGCTCGCGTTAGTATGCCCACTAATTTAAGTTATAACGCATAAATCAAGCAATCAGTCAATCAACAAAAGAAATCTTAGGAAAATATGACATTAGGTAGTACGCACGTTCAAAAACAAGCTAATAATGCAGGGATACAATTAAAGAACAGTGCTAGCTTAACAAAACAGTTGACCTACTTTAGATGTGTATTCATCAATTCAGTTATTGCGATTTATGTGTCCCTTTTCTGTGTCGTTCGTGGATTTGCAACGACGATATTCAAAGCACTAGCTCTGAATTCTAAAGATAATATCTACGAGGGAGGCGTGGGGTACATTTTGACGGGAGGCTTTTAACGAACTGAAGAGATAATTTTAACTTTCTGCTACAATATTCACAAGTATGGGACGGAAATAGTAAAGCTTTAACAAGCTAAAGTGGCAGCATATTCTGCGCATCTGATACTGAGCTCGGATATCAAACAGGCGCGGCGTATCCTTCGATAGGAGTTCATGACCACACGCATAATCAGGGAAGAGAAAACAAGACCCGCATTTTAGCACTACTTTTTGGCAGCCAGACTCTCTAGGCATTAAAGGCTAAACCACCGAAAGCGTTAACTTAAATTACAACAACTAACTTTCGCTTCACTAGCGCGATCTTATACTTACTGATGAAAAAAGTTGCTTCTTCCATAACACCAAGTGGATTTTCGACGATAATTATAGTGGCTGACATGTAGAAAAATATTCAAAAAGCGTTATCCTTGTCAAAAATATCAAAAGTCATAAAATGTTGGGAAAACTCAATAGATAGATAAACGAGAGAGAATCATCAGCGCAGGCCAAATAAACAAAGCAGCAAGAGTTCCCTTTCCTCCAAAACAATATCTACTGAAAATAAATATCGTCTGATAGTAAATTCTGAAGCGCACGAAAAATAAACTAAAAATAAAACTACACACCAAGAAATTTCTAAAGCCGTAAACATAAAAGCGGCAAAAGCTTGATAAGGTAGAACATTATAACTCGCCCCATTAACAGAAGAGAGTAAAAAAGTAAACAGCATGAGTTTCAAAACATAGAAACTGTGCGCTTCTAATTTAGAAAATCAATCAGAAGCATATAGTTATCGTTGTCAACCCAACTAAGCAGTGAATATCCACCGTGAACCGCTAAGTGGTTTAATAATAAAAATGTAAAAATAGGATACAAATATAGCCATACTGCGGTTCACACTATAAGCGATTGCTCAACTTCCATTAAAGATAATCATCAGTCATCACACTCCCATTCATCACCGTTATATAGCTATTTAACATTCTTAGTGGTGTTTTTGTTAGAAATTATGCTTTTTCGTGTGCCTACATCTGTTCGTATATCATGAATGAAGCCTTATGGCGCTGATCTAGGAAGAAGCTTGTGGCTCGGTATGACCCGCATAGGAATAAATAAAATGAGAAACGGCATCAGTGATACACAACATGCCACGCGGCTATTGATTTCGAGCGAACGAGCAGAACGTTTGATTTTCGTTTGCGTGGTCGTCTGACGTGACAGGGGCGAGTGGACCGACTTAAAAGCACGAGACTCGCCCAGTTGGGCCTCGCTGTTTAGCAGCAGAAGTCCGAGGACGGGCGACGGATCCTCACGAAATTGGTAGAGCTCAATAATTTTCAATACATAAGATCCAGCCACCTGCAGTGTATCGGCCTAGTGTCAAAGCACATCCCTTGCCTGCGGGGCTCACGAACGGGCTTGCTAAACCTAACTGGTTCGCACGTACGACCTTCGCCAGCGCTCTAAACGTGAAACCAACTCAATCCGATTACAATGCCGCGCCCCGGTTTCAGCTTGTGTATAACTAAATTGTACAAAATATTATAAAATCTCTGCCGTCACCGTAGTTCTTAAGCTCTTAGCTAATGGTAAAGTTTCGCCCATTTATCGTAAAATTCATAAAGATTAATATTAGAGCATTTTTAGCGCGACGTTCAAACACTTCACGTTGAAGTCACTGTAACGGAATCGAATTAGCTGAATTGGCTCTATGATGATAGCGATGAAAAAAGTTGTGCGTGCGACCCGGCTTCATAGCCCCTGGAATATTAGGGACCAAGATGGAGGAAGAATAAACCAGCTGTGTAGCCCAACAATAAGTCGCAGCGAACAGTTCTGAAATTCTGACCACGACTTAACCTCTCACTACAACAGTCCTCTACAAACCGATGCCGCTAAGAATTACAGTACAGCTGTAACGCTTGGTTACGTATCTTTACCTCTTTATACAATTTGCCGACATTTTTCGATGGTCGAACACACTACGCCGATGCAGGTAAAGATTCACTTCTTCTGTTATACATCGGTATACCGTGTCAAAACTGTAAACCTAGATACCACGTGGCAATTTGCTGCCCGTCTTTATGTTAAAGACATGGAATACCACAGGATGCTGTACTCCTTCAAATAATGAGCACATCCACATGACATGCCTATTATAAATAAGTTCTGTTTCTTGTCGTTCTTTCTAGCTTACATCCAACAACGCAACTCATCGTGGTCAACTGATTCAATTCGCATTAACTCATTTTAGATATTTAATCCTGAGCCCTAAAGATTTGCCCCTTTGGATCCAGCTTCAGGAGGTGATTGCAAACAGATGACGATTGAGAGGGCGAATTACCCTACACGTTTCAAGGGTAATCGGTCTGCAATTACCTCCTGGTATTCGATCAAAAGTTAACAATCGATCAGTGAGGACTGAAATCGTGGACAATTTAAGGATAAATGGATAAGATTATCGAAGTAGGTGAATCGAAAAATTAGTAGGTAATTTTCTGGTTACCTATTATAATTTCGAGCTGAAGGCAACAGGCGGACACACTTGTGCGACTGGAGCAACTGCAGTGCAGAGCTGGAGCAACTGCAGTGCAGAGCTGGAGCAACTGCAGTGCAGAGCTGGAGCAACTGCAGTGCAGAGCTGGAGCAACTGCAGAGCAGAGCTGGAGCAACTGCAGTGCAGAGCTGGAGCAACTGCAGTGCAGAGCTGGAGCAACTGCAGTGCAGAGCTGGAGCAACAATGGTGGCGACAACGTAAAGTTTCTTTTGCCCCGACCGGAAACCAATAACACTTTTTCCTGATACATCGAACGTACGAATATACGAGTACCAGTTTGGTTATTTTTCAGAAAAAGGTAAAAAATACAACTCTGTCCGCCACTGAATTTATTAAGGACTATTCGTGAATAAAAACGAAAGCATGCTTAATATAATGCACTATCTCGTCTTTCAACAGTGGCTCTCAATCGAAGAGCCTCACGAATAGTACTGAAATAAAATCAGTGGCGAACAGAGATGTATTTCGAGAAACTTATGAAGAAACAAACAGTGGTTATGTATTGATTTGAAATACATGAATGTCTTAGATGAAAAAAGGTGACTCCAAGGCAGTTGATGGTATGCCGTATTACTGCATTAAAATCTAAATTTATACCGAGTGTGCTAAGACTGCAAGCAAAAACTGAATAAAAGGTGGTCATGAATTAATACAAAATACTCGTAAATAGCACATATTCAGACTACTGACACAAATATACATATACTATACGCTTGGTCACAACATTGAAAAATTTTTATACATTATTGACACGCCATGGGTATAATTAAATGCAAACACTTGAACATGACGTGAAAACAATATGACCAACCCGTGGAAACAATATGGAAACTGCATGGTTACTATAACGCATAATAGGAACACACCATGTGCCGTGTGCAGTATTGACGCAAGCACAACATGATGTAAGGAACGGTGCTCCGGAACGGTGCTCCGGAACGGTGCTCTAAGTTAGAGGCCAGAGCAAGAATAGAGGAAAGAGGCTCCGGTTTCACTATCTTAGGCGTTCTTGCGACTACACGTCTCACACTGATACTTTTAAATACAATATGGGTCCAATATCAAATTAAAAAAATTTAAAAAAGTGAATGACGCACCATACCAACAATACAAGCACAGTGCGACTGCAGTTTGAACCCAGTACAGATATCAAATTATAGACTAAGACTAATTACATAAAATAAAAATAAAGGTGAATAATTTTTTTACTAAATTAGACGTTTCGGGACGTCTTCTCCCATCTTTATACATTAAAATATTAAGCGCGAAGTCTAAAGAGATAAAAATTTCTTTCAGCTGTACTAGCAGAGATGTTATCGGGGAGAGGGAAAGGTGTAAAATGCAAATGACCAGGGCAAGCTCGGAAAGTATTAACGTAATACAGGTATTATATATTGTAAGTAACCAACTTCTGCTCTCAGCTTGAACAAAAATATATAGGTACTTACGATTCGTAGGATGATACTGGAATAGCAACCGCAGCAAAGAGTTACCATTGGTTAATGCTGCAGTGTCAAGCCATGCAGAGCGCCATGTGTGCAGATATCAAGACAGTAGCTTACCTGCACATAAAAAATGAAACAATTAGACGCTACGCCACTGAGCTATTGGCTCAAATCTAAGTAAATTCCACTAGTGTTCGGGTTATTTCAAAGCAAGTAGTCTATCTCTACATGGTGCTTCACGGCGATGAAAAGGTGTTAGCCCCATAAGGGAAGGATGACGGTGATCCCTAAAGGACGTTTCATATAATGCTACTCCTACGAGAACAGACATTCCAATTGGTTCCCAAAGGGACAAAGCGAGATATAAAAGGGTAACTCACAGAGAACTCTATAGACAAATAATAATTATTCGTCTGATGCCTACACCAAAGAGTGAGCGGTGTTAGCGGACATTCGCCGTAACATTCCCGGTTGAGGTACAGCATCAGCGGGTGTGAGGAGCAAGCAACGGTGGGCGCAGAAGCAAAGATGTCCCGAAGGCCAAAAAAAAAAAGGCGAAGAAACCTGTGGGTGCTCTAAGAGGACAAAAACATACACTAAATAATCATGAAACAGAAAAAAGTATTGGCCCAGGAACTGTACCCACGAAACTGCGTAGTCCCTAGCAAAATTCCTAAGACCACGATTATTTAAATCTTTATTGCGATCAAGTTTTCTTTCAAATTTGTCGTTACTGATATCGTTATGTCTAAGTCCCACCTTCGGCGAATTGATACCATAAGTAACGAGCACTCCGAGAGCGCATACTACCGCCATGCAAGGCAATGTTAACAAAAAATTCATCTTGGTCCTGGAACTAAGATTTCCTTTCTACCATCACCAAATTTGGCCTCTTGGCAGTAATGAAAAGCTTGGGTGATTTCCTTGTAGATTTGTAAGTAACTTTTTGAGTTATATTCCGACAAGCATTTGAACAGTGAAGCATGAACGGACGAACAGATCATTCCGAAAATTCGGCTATTATTGCCTTTAAAATTTCCAATAATTCTTAAAAATTTAATGTGTATCCGTCTATAACTAGTAGAATAATATCCTGATAACCATTTTGACAAACATTAGTCAAACAGATAGACGAACAAATCATTCCAAAAATTTGGTTCTTTGACTTTTTAACATTTCTAACAATTCTTAGAAGTTTCATGGATATCGGATTTTCAACTTTTTGAGTTATATTACTGACAAACATAAAACACAAACATGGAGACAAACAAACAGTCAACATAAAAAATTCGGTAAATTCCTACCAGTAGCAATCCAAACAATTCCTGCGAATTTCAAACGATCTGTTCATAACTTTATCTGTTATGGTACCGAGAAAAACAGAGCAAGACCAAACAAATCGCTGAACGGATCTGCACTTAAAGTTAATCATCTACCGCTCCTAACGTACCTAACAATCACTGAAAATTGTGAAATCATATGCGCATAACTTTTTGAGTTATCTTGTGACAGACAAAAAGAGAACTTCGACAAAAACAGAACTTCCTTGGCGGAGATGACAAAGCATCGCAGTGAACAGGAGTTGAGCTTTGAGAGGATTTTTAATTCTTACTACTGAAGGGAAAGTCGCTTGGACAGCATACCCCAAGCAGAATACCAACATATTCACTGGTTCGTGCTGCAGATTATTGCCCACTAGGGCCCAGAGAGCACAGCTTCAGTCGAAAGCAGATTGCCCGTGCAATTGCATGACAGACGGAAGGTTCGATCAAGAACTACGTCCCTCAACCTTAAGGCCAGTACTCCCCTCCCCCTAGGGACAATAAACGATAGAAATGCTGAAGTATCAAGACTTTCCTCCCTTGGCTTGGGATCGAACGTTTGAGTTCCTGATAAACAGCGAGTCAGCAGTCCTAAACACTCAGCCGTTGCCCGAAAGTATAAATTATGCGCGCGCTCATTATTTTGAAAAAACCTTCAGAAATAATTCAACAAACCTAAAGATTTTCGGAACACAATTTTAGAAAGAGCAAATAAATTCTTTTCGAAATTGCCGTAGACTTTCTTTCAGCAGGACGTTTACGATAAAGAACTTAAGTGTATTAAGGGCCTTTAGAGAGCGCATAGCTGCGAGAAAATTTTGCTCCCAAGACTGGATTTCAAAGTTCCAACTAAGAGACTAACGGCCATTCATAAACAGCCAGAGATAAAATTCCGATATTCCGTGACGCACTGCAGAATATTCACAAAACGGCACACGAAAAAAGCGAAATAAAATAACCTGGTGAACCCCACTTATTTTTCAAACTAACTCAAGAGAGACACGAAACCAGCAGGTGACACTAATATGAAAAGGAAATATCAGCACGGTGTAAATTTTTTTGCCGATTTGTAAGAGAGAAACTTTAACTCATTTAAATTTATATTATACCTTTTCTTATATTTAAAAATAACATCATGAGTAATTAATACCTTTTCTTTTCAGTTTATTAAGGCATCCTTCAGATTTTTATACAATATTCGCACCAATGTTCATCCCATCTAAAGAACATATTAGACACGCTTTACTCTACACGTTTCATGAGGTTCCAGTGCAACTGCAGCCGCACAAAACATTCAGAGTTCTCATTGAAATGAAGCAGTGAAGGAGAGAAGCTGCAGGTGGTGGTTTTTCAAATTTCGGAAAGGAAATTTCAGCTTGAAAGACAGGGTAAGGGCGGGAAAGGCAGTCATCTTCCATCATGATAATGCTCGCCTACACACACAGCGCTACCACTGCTACAGGAAGGAGAATACCACTGCTACTGGAAGGAGAATACCACTGCTACTGGAAGGAGAATACCACTGCTACTGGAAGGAGAATACCACTGCTACAGGAAGGAGAATACCACTGCTACTGGAAGGAGAATACCACTGCTACTGGAAGGAAATAACCACTGCTACTGGAAGGAGAATACCACTGCTACTGGAAGGAGATGACCACTGCTACTGGAAGGAGAATACCACTGCTACTGGAAGGAGATAACCACTGCAACTGGAAGGAGAATACCACTGCTACTGGAAGGAGATGACCACTGCTACTGGAAGGAGATAACCACTGCTACTAGAAGGAGATTACCACTGCTACTAGAAGGAGATTACCACTGCTACTAGAAGGAGATTACCACTGGTACTGGAAGGAGATTACCACTGCTACTCGAAAGAGATTACCACTGCTACTGTAAGGAGATTACCACTGCTACTGGAAGGAAATTACCACTGCTACTCGAAAGAGATTACCACTGGGACTGGAAGGAGATTACCACTGCTACTCGAAAGAGATTACCACTGCTACTGGAAGGAGATTACCACTGCTACTGGAAGGAGATTACCACTGCTACTGGAAGGAGATTACCACTGCTACTGGAAGGAGATTACCACTGCTACTGTAAGGATATTACCACTGCTACTGGAAGGAAATTACCACTGCTACCGGAAGGAGATAGCCACTGCTACTGGAAGGAGATTACCACTGCTACTAGAAGGAGATTACCACTGCTACTAGAAGGAGATTACCACTGCTACTAAACGGAGATTACCACTGCTATTGGAAGGAGATTATCACTGCTACTGGAAGGAGATTACCACTGCTACTAGAAGGAGAATACTACTGCTACTGGAAGGAGAATACCATTCCTATTAGAACGAGAATACCACTGTTACTGGAAAGAGAATACCACTATTACTGGAAGGATATTACCACTGCTACTGGAAGGACATTACCACTCCTACGAGAAGGAGAATAACACTGCTACTGGAAGGAGATTACCGCTCTTACTAGAAGGAGAATACCATTCCTACTACAGTATGTTACCTTTGATTATGCAAATACAATTTTTTTTACTTTATTTTTCAAGATAAGTGTCTAACTTTCAAATATCAATATTTACTAAATGTATGGCTCTGTTGCAAATATAAACAGCACTTGTAAAATAAATAATAATCCATTTGCAAAGCTTATCATACATTCTGCTTATTTACGAGTTTTTACTGTTACCTCAGATTATGCAACAAGTTAATAAAAACGTCATAAAGAGGAAATGAATACAAGTGTACATGAATATCTTTATTAAGCGCCCAAAACCAAGAAATTATAACCAAAACAATTCAATAAACACTGAAATAAGTGTTCAGTAGTAGTAATCATAAGAAGTTAATTTTGTACATGGCAACCTTCATTTTTCATGATTTTTATGAGGCGATTATCAACAGGCTTTGTGAGGTTTGATATTTCAGATAGTGGAATAGAAACTATAGCTGTTTTTACTGCATTCCACAGGCTTACTTTGCTCGAAAACTGCCGACCACTTTCATAGAACTTCCTTTTGATCATTGCCCAGAGGTTCTCAGTGGGATTTAAATCGGGGCTATTCGCTTGCCAGGTCATAATCCTTTTTGATTTGAATCCACCACCCGCAAGCCAGTTAGCAGTGTACCGTGCTCGGTGTGAAGTAGCGCTATCGTGCTGAAATATCAATTTGGATCTGCGTGCGATAGTCTGCTCATCAAGCCATGTTATCAAGTTGGTTTCAAGAAACTGACAGTACTTTTCTGCATTCAGTTTAACTCCTTCTGCCACTTCAAATGGACCATTAAGGGTGTCACCTACTATCCCTGCCCAAAACATTACACGTGCACAACCTTGTTGACGCTTAAGCCATGTCGCTTGAGGGCGGTCATGGAGAACCCATCCAGACGTCCATCCATCTGGACCATCAAGAGTGGCTCTGCATTCGTCAGTAAACATGACATTGGAGAAATCGGTTTTCATGTTCTCTTCAGCCTATTTGACCCTATTTTCTTTATGACTTTTTGTTAGAAATTGTTGTTTCATTGCCTTTTTCCCTTTCCCTAGTTTCTGCAGAACCTCATATCTTGTCTTTCTGCTTAATATTCGAGCTCCAGCGTCTTCAAATATCGCCTTACTTGCAGAAAGTTGCTTTCTAGCCATAAACCTTCAAATGTCGCATGTCATGAGCAGTCCATTTCCTCGTAGAGGCTCCATCCGGAGTTTTCCGGTTGACTTTACCTTCAATTGCATAATCCTTAGTTGTTTGGAGATCACGCTGTAATTCCATGGAAACTTCCGAGTGTTGTCTAACAAGAAGCCAATAATGCGGGTACTTTGATCTTTTCTTAACTAGTTGGACAACTTTTCTTTCCCATGTTGACTAGAGAGTGATGTTGCATAATCTGGCGTAACAGCAGAACATATGCGATAAGCAAATGTTGCCAAAACGTGGGAAATGGTTCCGTTTTAGTTTTCTCTAAATGTTTTTAAGTTAGAACATACCTGTGCACTGACTTACTATTAGCATTTTAAATGTTTGACACTTACCTAGAAAAATGAAGAAAGAAACTGTATTTGCATAATCAAAGGTAACGTACTGTAGCAGGAGAATAGTACAGCTACTAGAGGGCGAATACCACTCCTACTAGAAGGAGAATATCACTGCTACTAGAAGGAGAATAACTTTCCTACATGAAAGAGAATACTACGCTACTGGAAGGAGAATACCATTCCTACTAGAAGGAGAATACCAATGCTACTGGAAGAAGAATACCACTACTACTGGAAGGAGATTACCACTGCTACTGGAAGGAGATTGCCACTGCTACTATAAGGATAATACCACTGCTCCTGGAAGGAAAATACCACTGCTACTAGAAGGAGAATGCCACTGCTACTGGAAGGAGAATACCACTGCTACTGGAAGGAGAATACCACTGCTACTAGGAGGAGAATACCACTGCTATTGGAAGGAGATTACCACGACTACTGGAAGGAGAATACCACGGCTACTGGAAGGAGAATACCACTGCTACTAGAAGGAGAATACCACTGCTCCTAAAAGAAGAATACCACAGCTACTGGAAGGAGAATAACACTGCTACTGGAAGGAGAATACCACTGCTACTGGAAGGAGAATACCACTGCTACTGGAAGGAGAATACCACTGCTACTGGAAGGAGAATACCACTGCTACTGGAAGGAGAATACCACTGCTACTGGAAG
>LQNS02278150.1:3191012-3230813 GCA_001587735.2 Parhyale hawaiensis
ACCAGCACACTGCAGTCAGTGGACCAGTACACTGCAATCAGGGGACCAGCACACTGCAGTCAGGGACCAGCACACTGCAGTCAGGGACCAGCACACTGCAGTCAGGGACCAGCACACTACAGTCAGGGACCAGCACACTGCAGTCAGTGGACCAGCACACGGCAGTCAGGGGACCAGCACACGGCAGTCAGGGGACCAGCATACTGCAGGCAGGGGATCAGTACACTGCACTCAGGGGATCAGCACACGGCAGTCAGGGACCAGCACACTGCAGTCAGGGGATCAGCACACTGCAGTCAGGGACCAGCACACTGCAGTCAGGGGATCAGCACACTGCAGTCAGGGGATCAGCACACGGCAGTCAGTGGACCAGCATACTGCAGTCAGTGGACCAGCACACGGCAGTCAGGGGACCAGCACACGGCAGTCAGGGGACCAGCAT
This sequence comes from Parhyale hawaiensis, assembly GCA_001587735.2. Classification (NCBI taxonomy): domain Eukaryota; kingdom Metazoa; phylum Arthropoda; class Malacostraca; order Amphipoda; family Hyalidae; genus Parhyale; species Parhyale hawaiensis. Next base: position 3,191,455 of record LQNS02278150.1, read on the forward strand.
ACTGCAGTCAGGGGATCAGTACACTGCACTCAGGGGATCAGCACACGGCAGTCAGGGACCAGCACACTGCAGTCAGGGGATCAGCACAATGCAGTCAGGGGATCAGCACACGGCAGTCAGTGGACCAGCACACGGCAGTCAGGGGACCAGCACACGGCAGTCAGGGGACCAGCACACTGCAGGATGGCTATACCTTTTGCTTAGCACCAGTTCTTCTCTCAGTTGCCCATTCACATCCAAATTGGATTGAAATGCCACCAACACTACTTCGTAACAAACAAAGCCCACGGGGTTCGAACGCTGCAGATATTCCGCCCCATCTCACAATGGTACTCATTGCTTCATCTCTAATCTGTTCTGTCAACGTCTAATCTCCGAATATTACAATACTTCGTAGTCCCCGAGTGATGCCAACAACTTCCCTACCTTCCAGTTTCACAAACTGCTCAACTGAAGGTTAGCAAAATACACGGCGCTACCGAACTTGGCAGTATTTCAATAGCGCTGGAATTATTTAAACACTCACGGCTCTAAGTGCAGTGCAGATGACGCTCAAATTCCTATTTACTTGATATTTGAGTGCGCCCTGTCTATTTGTGTTTATTTTGCAGCGACGCTGTCGGTGGTTCGGAGCGTTTATTCTATAATTCGGTGCATGAGTGCTAATGGAATCCTCATTTTTGCACCGGTGCTATAAGTTATTGGGCGTCCAAATGTTTACGTGGTGCTTACACCGCCGCGCACATGAGGGCGCATGGGGAGTCATCGGGGACATGGCCCCGCTCTTGCTGTGTTCGCTGTGTGACTCCAATGTTGTTTACAGATTGCAGAGGAAAATGCAGTTTGAAGTTAGAGAAATGAATGCGGAGTACGGCATTCAAAAACAAAGAAGTTTGCAGTATTAGCCGATAATAAGGCTATTCGTAGCATTCAGAGACAAAGAAGTTTGTAGGACAGGAGATAAGAGAACTGTGTGCAGCACTTAGTAAAATAGAGAAGAAGTTTGTAGCATGAAAGAGAAGATAAGTATGCGCAGCACCTAGAGATCCAAGATAAGTAGGAAGAAGTAACGAGTATATTGTTCCGAAAAACTAGCAAGCTGAGAACTGAGGATTCACAAGCATATAAGAGCAGGTAGTCATATAAGACACTATGGAAACGAAAGCAAACTGTTAGTAGGAGCAATAACAATATGAAGAAGTAAGCCTTTTGGGCACAGAAAGTAAGACACAGGCCTATTTTGAACGTTATGAAACCCTCAACAGTTTCATCTGTAAGCCAACAACGCCACAGTAAGAGGATTAACAATGACCGTAAATTTTTTAATGGTATGCGATTCAAAACATCAGAAAAAACCTATGCTTGCACAAGCTCGTCACATTAAGAAAAACTGTAAATTATGAACCAGTAAACCACCACTCATGACAACGCGGTGGCCTTGAGGCTCTAATCTCACCCACATTCAACTCTACGGTATTCGTTAACGAAGATCGTTCTCCATGTGTGCCTCTAAAGACCCATGTTGGTACAATGCTTTTTTCATGGCAATTATTTACCATTTCGCCCAGTTAAGTTGATAAAGTTGAAATGTGTTTCTTTATAGATTGACACGTCCTGAAACCAAAAATCACAACCACTTTTTGGGGGAAATGCTTACTTTTCGAGATATTTAACTTTCAAGTTCTATTTTCCCGAATCTAATAGTGAAGAAAAAAATTCATTCAAGAATTTTCAATATTTTGATGGCATGTATAGGTAATAGGACACATTTTAAGACGTTTTACACGAATGACAATTTTGCTCTCATAAGCTTAATTTTCAAGATATTTGACTTTGAAGCTCCCACTGTTTTCCTATGGGAGAAAATATCCGGCGACTCTATAAAAACCCAAACTGTGTTAACCTAACCTAGCCTAGCCTTGACTAACTTAGCCTAGCCTAAGCTAGCTTAGCCTAAGCTAGCCTAGCCTAACCTAAGTTAGCCTAACCTGATGTAACCTAACCTAACAGACCTATTAAAAATTCTTTCTTACCCACAGAGCCATTGCCGAGTATTTTCTCCCATAGGAAAACAATGGGAACTTCAAAGTCAAATATCTCGGAAACTAAGCATTTGCGAGTAAAAAGTCATTCGTCCAAAACGTCCTTAAATGTGTCCTATTACCTATGTAATATTATTTATAGTATCAAATAGTTGAAAATTCTTGACGGAATTTATCTCTTCAGTAACTAGATAGGGAGAAAATTGAAATTCATTGTCAAATATCTGAAAATATGTCCCCAAAAAATGGTTGTGATTTTTAGATTCAGGACGTGTCACCCTATAAAGAAACACACTTTATATATATATCAACTTTACTGGGCGAATAGGTCAATATTAGCCCTTTTTCATTTCATAGCGGAGGGTAGTATCGCCTAGAACGCTTGTTCCCAAACTTTTTTTTTTGTCTGGCACCCCTGGAGAATTTTTTATGTGTTCTCGCAACCCATACAAAATAATTAACCCATATGACGATGTACCAAGTTTTAAGAGATTTCGATTAATATTTGACTGATACTAGCTTTCGCATTCCCTTAAAGGTCATTTCGTGCCTTTAAGGGGTACAGACCACTCCTTATTGGGGAACCCCTGGCCTAGAATTATAATATTGTTTTCAGACCTCGCCTTAGATGCTCTACATTGACCATGTGTATCTATACAACCACCAGATAGTGATACTTAATAGATTAAGATATTTCTTGCGCGTTGGAGATTATGTCCATTACGAGCATTTGGTACTACGTGCAGGAGTTTTCAATGACCTTTTGTGTCTGCATCCCTTCACCGTATGCAATTCGGCGACCAGGATATTCGGGATTGGAAAGTAGTTGGGTTCCAACATCAGCGAAAAAGAAGAGACCTCGAAAGACTGTTGAAAGGCATTCTCTCTTCCGCACCAAAGTCAGGTTGCTGAGGAAACCAATGGCCCTATGGCAATAGTGACATTGTTCAATGCAGATCACAAGGACTCCGTGGCATCTATTGGATACAATACGTTCTACAAGTTGCGACAGCTGAAATGCTCGTCCAAACTGACCGACCCCGCCCCGTGTAACTTTAATTCCCCGCAGACTTAGTACAAGGTTATGGAATGGATGGGACGTAGTGATAGACGTGGAGCCAGCCGAGTGGGGGTGGAGCGTACAGGGGGACAAACTTGTTCCAGTAATGACAGACAAGGCCCTGCTCCAAATGCACAGAGCCAGATGATTCACTGCAACTTTTCGGAAGGATTCAACAGCCTATCGGGCACCAGCAGAAAACATGGACTAGTATGTACCACTGCATGTGGACGTTGGCAATGGGGAAACTGTGACAATATCACAAATAATCCAGTGCTAGAAGATGATTAACATGATGTGTGAATGGGAAAAGTTTTCAATGAAGCACTATGATGTAGCTTGTATTATCACAGTTTGTGTACAGGGGTGCGTGTAGCAGGCAGTTCGGCTATAGGGGCACCCCCCCCCCCTAGATATGGACGGACGTAATTACAGCATCGTTTACCCCCTGAAAATAGCACCTCAATAAGGCAGCCTAGCTAGCTTATAAGCAACAATTTTAAATTTCATCACATGTTACGTCGGTACTATTATGCTTCTTTCTTATTTCAGATTGTTGATAATGGCCTATATGTCGAAACGTCCATTTTTAAATAGACATGTCTTTTAGATCGATCGTCCTAGCTTTAACCTTGGTTTTAAAATTGTGTCGTATTTTAAAACCTAACTTGATAAACAACGGCAATATACTGTCATTGTAGTCTTTTCCAATGCATCAAGCTTTACGCTGTTCCGTTGTGGTATGAAGTTAAAGTTTTACTAATTAGGATAATATTTACTTACTAAAGTTTGCCTCAAGTTCTATAAAGAGGTGTAGAAAATACCCTAATTAGGGGAGATTTTAAAGAACCGTGAATTAATGCATTTATTGATTGTTTTATGTTTTTCGATATATTCGCTGTTGGAGTTCAAATAAAAGTCTGCAATTATTAGTCTTTTTTAATCCACCTTCACTGCTCAGGGAAATTATATAGTTGTGGTTCACTGCTTCCGAAATTATCTATATAACTATTTATACGATGATGATCTTGTTTACTTGTTTGCATGTCACCGTGCACAGAGTCTGTGTTGTATAATAGAAAGAAATTCGAACGTTGAAGATTTAATAAGATTATATCAATGGGAGATGCAAATGAGCCACCTGTCATCGAACGGATGTAGGTGATACCGTAATCAGAAAGGACAATGTCTGGTGAATGCGGCGCGGCGAGATACAGTCTCCAATTGAAGTTTTCCAAGAAGGTTTCCACCCCTTTAGCAACACGTAGAATGGCGTCGTCACGTAGCAAAGTTTCTGTATACCGTGGTGTCTCGGCTCACATAGTGGCCGTTTTTCCATCACTGCTCGGCTATAAGACAAGTGGTTTAGTTTTCTTTGAGTAGCTCCAAACATACTACACAAGCAGGGTCATCTTAAGATTCAATAAGAATTTTGTGTGCTTCATTAGCAAATTTCTTTTGATTCATAGAGCAGCAAATTTACCACCTGCAATCTATGAAAGACATAATTCGATATTCGTAACACCATGCAAAACAAGCGCTTTACAGTTCGACGAAATGACATACAAAAATGAATTTCAAGCTTGTTTACAGAACTTCCCTACAGATGGGTTACCATCTGAAACTACAAGCACGCCGAAAATGATCTGGCGAATTTGTCCCATAGGAGAGAGGATGCTGGACTCTGTATGTTTTTATAAGGTTTACAACAATGAGAGACATTGGTTGTATTCATCTGTCCCGGCCCTCAAGGTCCTCCTCAAGGAGGATTACACGTGCTGCGCTTGACGCGCACTCTTTCACTCTGGAAAGTGTTAGATGCAGAACTCGTCAGTTCAGTCGGTGCTTCGTGCCCTGGTCTGTTGAGGTTTAGAACTCACTGCCGGCATCGGCTTTTGGTCGTGTTGGCCTGCAGGCGTTTAAATCAGCCGTTAATTGCTTTTTGTTAGATTTTCTATAGCAGCGTTTCGGGCTTCCGGTATTTTAATAATAATGATTCTGGGTACACCAATATTGAAAAACGGCGATACTTTATGCCAAGTCCTAATACTAGTTTCATATCATAATCATACTTACCTCCGCCAAGGAGGTTATAGTTTTGTCCGCATTCGTGTGTTAATTTGTCTGTCACCAACAGAACTCAAAAAAGATTTTGGAGAATCTCCATAAAACTTAGAAGTAATGTTACGTATGTATATGGGCCTCACGAACCCTGGGGCTAACCTGAGTACCTTTTCCGCAGGAGGTGTTGCAGCTGGTCGCTGTTTTATATTCGTTAGTAAGACTTTACAAACAGTTATGAGCGAATGTTCATGATATTTGCATGAATTATTAAAAATATTAAAAATTACAAATGACCACATCTTTATGATGATCAGGTCATCCGTTCGTGCGTTTGAATAGCCTATATTTTTGTCTTCATATGTGCCGAAATATAGCTTAACAAGATACATGTGGATCTTCTAGAAAAAGAAGACGTGTAAGTGACCAAATTTTGGTAATGATTAACGGGAAATCCTGGTTTCAAAACCAATTTAAACCTTTTGTTACCATTGCCTTGCCTGGCGGAGGTATGCGCTTTCACGGTTGTAGCTCTGTGACATTAAATTCTAGTACCTTAACTTTAGTTCAGACAATAGGTACCAACCGATCGCCAACTATGCCGCATCACTAGAACGTCGGGTGCTACATACGTACATTGTGTAACTCAAATACTGGTTGCGACATCCGTGGATTAAAGTTAATATCAAAATATTGTTGCTTCAATTTCGTAGACGTCAGTAACAGCAGACCATCGCTGTTTTCTTATCTTTGTACTACAGTTTTTTTTATTTTTGCTCCTGGAAAATGTGACTTTCCAATAAAATCATGTCAATAATATCTAGAGTGTAAATTTAAAACAGTCCTACGTCAAATAATTCCTTGTAGCTAGTCTGGATACGATTTAGCTGCAGCATTCTTATTCTTTAGCTCGTTAATGGCTAGTTTGATCGCGACAGAGCGGAGAATAATCTGGCTTTTCGCTTTGTTTCTTTAGTAAGCACAGCAGGAAAAAGAACATTAGCTTATTATTAAGTAAAATACTTCAGCCTCCGTCTCCCCAATAAATTCGATTTAACACGAGAAGAAGCATGAAATGTACAGTATGTCGATAGAGATGTTGATCCCATACATGAACCACAAGGGTGTGCCCTGGTTGTGCGTACCCTTGTCGTTGGGCCCTTTCATCTCAAGCTTGTCTTATGTCGTAACAGTCGTCCTCGTACTGTCACCTTTATTCGTATTACCCGTGTTTCATTGTAAGGACGACTCAAAGGCCTAGCAAAGCCTCCGCTAACTTGTAGAGTCCTCCTGTGGAGTGTTGCACCCCATGACATAACACAGGCGTACCTAACTAACTTAACCCCATAGCCTACGGCCCACCCTATGCTCCCAAAGGGAATAAGTCAGAACACGATCGAGCAAACTAGACTGTTCTATTTATTTGCAACTGTCCCTGCCGTGAAAAAATTACTGCAATGCAGTTGTCAACAAACCTCGCCACTGTTCTTGGTTGTGGAACTGATTCTACCCCAAAAGACCCATTATGTTTCACAGGTCAATTAACTAGAGAGCACTCTGAAAGCGCATACTTCCGCCAAGTAACGCAATGTTAACAGAAAATGCAAAGTGGTACTGTAAGCAGGATTTAATTATATATCTTCGTCACAAAAATTTGATCAACAGTTCTTCGCAATATTGCTCGCAGTTCCGGAAAATTTCTCGAAAATCCGTCGTCAAGTATTTGCGTTACATTTTTACAAATAAAAAGACAATTAGAGACACAAACGGATCAATAAACCATCAATAAAATTTTGTCATTCATTTATCTTAAAATTTCTAACAGTTTCAGGAAATTTTGTTGAGATCCATTCAAAATTTTTCGAGTTATGTTGCTGACGAACAGAAACATATAGAGACAAACTGGAAGCAGAGGAGCACATGATAAAAAATGATCATTTGCTCCTCGTAAGATCCCTAGCATTTTCGCAACTTTTTGAGTTATAGTGCCATAAAAAAAAATTGGTCATTTGGTCCTCGTAAGATCCCTAGCATTTCTCGCAACTTTTTGAGTTATATTGCCATAAAAAAATTGGTCATTTGCTCCTTGTAAGATCCCCAGCATTTCTCGCAACTTTTTGAGTTATATTGCCATATAAAAAATTGGTCATTTGCTCCTCGTAAAATCCCTAGCATTTCTCGCAACTTTTTGAGTTATATTGTCTTAAAAAAATGGTCATTTGCTCCTCGTAAGATCCCTAGCATTTCTCGCAACTTTTTGAGTTATATTGCCATATAAAAAATTGGTCATTTGCTCCTCGTAAGATCCCTAGCATTTGTCTCAACTTTTTGAGTTATATTGCCATAAAAAACAGGTGGACAAACAAACTGTTCAACGGTCTACAATATACGTTAATCAGGCATTTTTTCTAACGTACTACTTACCCCAACAATCCACGTGAACTTCATGATAAACAACCCATAACTTTTCAAGTCTTCTGTGTGACACACGAACACAAGCAGACAGACAAACACACAAGCAGACAGATAATCTCCGACAAACACATTATCTCCTTGGCGGAGGTAATAAGCAAAGGCGGTAAATTAAATTATCCATTAAAGTTGGAAGAAGCAGAATTTCCGCATATCCGGGTGTATCTAACACCCACTTATCGAGTCCCTTTCCGCAGTCAAGCAACACCGCAAGAATTAGAGTCAATCATTCCATCAGTCGGGCTCCTCGGATATGCTCACAAGTACGGTATATTTTCCATATACGCTTTGGGCCACAACATGACTAAAATTTTGGCAGCAGAGAAGCCTTAGAAATACGACCCCTGTTAAGCGGCTACCAATAAATTTATCGAAATTAAATACAGACAACAGCATGGATATTGAAGAACGAGCAGGACGGCTTGGTTAATAGAAAATGTGGTGCGAAAAAAAAAACATTAACGAATTTGCCGGTTACCGAGCAGATGAAACGCGTTTGCGTAGGTAGGTATAACGTTACGGAAAAAGCCTATTATGTGTAGTCAGCTGTCCGGTACAAGGTTTTAAAACGCTTACAGTACCAAACGCTTAACAAAAACACTCACACAGGGATGACCATTTTCGAGGTGAAAGAGCACATGTGATGACTGAGATTATAATTGTACTAGAGTGCCCGCGCTGTTAGAGAAGACGGCGAAGAATTAATGTTGATTCTGCTTCATTCATCATGCTATCCTTCATACAATTGCCGACTTTAGAGATTATGCAGGTGAGGGTTCACGAGTTCATAATTACTGACCATCGACACTCTTATTTTCTTTCTCTGATATGGAAAAATATTCATTACTTTTGCAGGTAGTTCAGCAACACTCAAAATAATTGATTCGTTTATGTATCATACTGTAGATACGCTGGGATATTATATTTGTCCGATAGTTTTTATTTTTGGGGGAGGGGATTATTGAAAACTGTTTCGTCGACAAGTGCATCAAAGTTGGAAGAATAGCTGATGCAACGAAATTATCTGTGGGAAGAAACTACGAATCAAGATGCTTGAGAAGCTTCAGATATCTTCAGTGCTTTGATTTCAACGGCAATGCAAGAGAAGTGCATTCAAATATACTTTCGCTCTAGACTTTGACAATGATTCGACGTATTCAGAAGGTAATACTCGTGCGAATCAGACTCCATGACAGCGCTAGGCATGTATAAGGTTTAGATATCTGCATTATTTTAATTTCAACTGTCGCTGATTAAGATACGTTTGCAGTCAACTGTAACCTGGTCTATTTTTACCTATTAACTTTCGATAAAGTTTGACAGGATGACCACAGTTTTCATCCTGGCCTAACTTTGGCCCCTCTGTTTTCTTAAAGCGTGACACAAAGTGGACAAATAAATAAACTAAGAAACAAATAAATACACATGGGTCTATCATATTGTAGACAAGCTGTTTAAACTTCCTTTGACTCGGATATGGTGTTTCAAGAGAGAAAAATGAAAGAGGATGTAGTATGTCGATAAAAACGTGCAACCCACGAACGTAAGATGTTCTCACACTGGATCAACGCGCATGGAAACAGCAAGTGAGGAAGAAATAGGAAGGACAGAACAAAGCGCCATCAGGGTGAGAACAAAATAGGAAGGAAGCTAAGTGGGCACGAGAGACGATTCGAATACCAGCTAAATAAGGTAAGGTAGCTTGCAGGGTGCCCCTGGAGGAACGGGTTCCCATAACATAGCTTGGGTGAACCTTCAACTTAGCCCTACGGCACAGGGCCTATCTTATGACCCCTGAAGGGTGCGATGACAAAGATACTAATTTCAGCGAGATGGGCTGGAAAGGGAAGTCTGGGTTACAAACAAAAACGCATTCTGTGCTTCAATTCTTAATTTGAAAATGAGAGCAGAAAATGACACGAAATTTGTACATAAATGCAAATAAATTTCAAGATCACAATAATTCGCATTGTGTGCCGATCTATATCGTGTGCTTATATTTACATTTTTCCGTCTTATGCTAAGAGGAGAACATCACTCCAGGTCGCAAATGCTAGCAAAAGCAAGGAAACGTCGAAAGTGAATGCACTCCGTCTCGCTCTGAATAGGAAAAAATTCATATGCGGGAGGCCTAGGGAATAAGGTAGGAAAGAATTAGTTTCAAATTAATAGAGAAAATACGTTCCTCGAACGTGCTCTACATACTGCATTTTGCACCTCGCTTCACTGAAGAAACTAGCCAGGTGCTTCTCGATTTATTTCTCCGAAGCTTGGGAGATGAACGGCCCGTTTTTCGATTTAGTTTCCCTTCCCGTCGTACATAATCTATCCCGCATACTTCTTTAGCTGAATACCTACGTCTCAGATGGAATTTACGCTGAGCAGAGGCCAAATATTTTTAATCTGCTAGTAGGCAGGATACCCTGCACAGCGTTTCACGTAAATTCTGTTGGTTGAACTCCGTTTTCGTGACGTTGCTTCACTTTCAAAAAGATTTTAAATTCGCGATTTTGGTTGCAAGAGGGAAATTCGGCAGCTCCAAACTTACGTTGGTACTGACCACAACTTTTGTTGCAAATAGAAGATCGATCAAGCCTGCAGGTGTGATGCATCTTTTGTAGAATTATCCATACCACAAGCAAGTACTATTAAAAAGTTCATTACAAATTCACGGCCGTCTATTCTGACAAGTGACAAGTAGTACTTACAAAACAAGTAATTACTACTTGACACTTTTTCTCAGGTCAAAGCTTTATTTGCATAGACCTCACAACGAGCGATTGGCGAGATTAACGAAAGAAGAAAGCAGTAACTTCTGGAGCAGGACCACGAAAAGCAGTGAAGAAAAGGGCTGAGTTGAAGTTTCTATTTTCTGTCGTCATATTATACTGAAATGGGTCACTAATATAGGTATAAAAAGAAGCAGATACAAGGTATATATTATTATAGACTGTGTCTGCAGTATATACATTATATCCTTCCTCTAAGCAACAAACCGGGATTGAGTCTCCCTAAACTCTATCTTCTTCACACGAAGCTTGAAAGTGCTGTACTTAAGGGCTCAAGCGCAGCGTTGATATATAATTTATATACAGTCCGTGCCACGACAATGGCTTTACTCAGTTTTTTTAATATTATACATGTTTCAACTTTGCCATTTGCTTTGAAACTTTTCTGGTAGAAGTGTTTACGTACGGCAACACTTTCACCGGAACTTCATATGAATCTCTACAAGATATCATGAGTTATTGCAATCAACGTGATTATTTGATGTGCCACTCTAGTAGCTTTGTAGAAACCTTTAAACATGGGAAGGGCTACAGTCGGTCTGAGGCTGAAAAAGCGAAAATAGTGAATGATATGGCTAAAGGAACTCCTGTTAAGGATATTGCGGTTTCAATAGGCAGCCATGTTGGCATGTTTTAGCAGACCCTTCACACCAAGGTAAAAGCGCTCAGACTCAGGCGTCCTTAAAGCTGTTAGTAGTACCCAGGATCTTCGTAATGTGCTCAGACAATAATTGTTAAAGAAGCCAAGACATAACTCTAAGGCCATCTTTATCGAAGTATATCTTTCTGAAGTCTCGAAAACAACAAGATGCCCGTTGCTGAGAAACATGAGAAATGTGTTAAACCTGAAAAACGATCTCCTCTGACGGCCAAGCACAAGGATTTACGGCTGAAATGGGCTCGAGAGCATATGAAGACAAACATGAAGATGGAACTTTTCACCGATGATACCAGGGTAACTCTGGACGGACCAGACAATTGAGGAAAAGGATGGGCTGGAATCGGCCAAGAGCGCCATACTCGTTCCCGTCGCCAGCAGGGCGGAGGAGGCGTTATGATGTGAGCGAGAATTATTAACGATGAACTTGTTGGTACTGTGCGACTGTCAGATGGAGTGAATATAACTTCTATGCCTTATTGTAAGCTCTTGACTCAGACTTACTTCCATGGCTGGATGACGTTCCACTGCAGAAGCGTCGCAAGTTAATATTTTTCAACACGAGACTGCCCCGTCTCATTCTGCAAAGGCAACACAAGTGTTCTTGTGTTCGTTTGAATTGAAAGGTGGCCGTTTGATGGTTTGGCCGGCATGCTCTCCTGATCTTAATCCTATCGAAAACTTGTAGGGATTCTGAAGCAGACTCTTTACACGGATGGAAGGCAATGCAATTAAAAAAAAGGCTTATGGACAGCTATCAAGACATCTGGAAGCTCTATTTCTCGTTCTGAAATAAAAAACTTGACAAAATCAGTCAACAAGAAGATTGAACTTGTTTTCCAGAAGAAAGGTTCTTATGTAAAGAGTTAACATCCTTCATTGTTTGATTATGTAATTGGACTTTTCTGCTTCAAGAAAACATTGCATAATCATACTTTTTATTATTAACCTTTTTTGATAATGACAATTGATATAAGTCTATGGAAGCTAATATCGCGGCAAGCTTGAAAAGTGACAAAACCTTCAAACTTTTCTCAAATGAAAACTACACATTAACATGAGCTGGAAATTTTTGACAAAGTTTCATTTATGGTCTCAAACACACCATGAAAATATTAAGTTTCAAAAGAGATAGTTTAAATTGTAGGTTTCAAAATAAGTTTAAGAGACCCCTAGCGAGGAGCTATAACGGGAGAGGTGAGGTGCAATGTACCGCAGCCTAATGATTTGCAAATAAATTCATTATTTATAGGTATTTCGATTATAAAATCAACAGGCATACTCTTCATACATTCATGCATGAGCTGAGATATAATTAGAATCATCAATTCAATGGTAAACTATAATAAGACACCGTAAAATAAACATTTCTAAGAGAACGGTAGAAAGCATACAGCCATATACATTTCGTACGATAACCGAGGCAGTTTGCTCACCAATGCAGGCAGTGTGCATGTGTTGCGAGAACTGTGGGTGCCTGCAGTATTGCAGGGACTGTACTGTCTACGTACGCAGAACAATCAATGTACTACGAGTGTACACAACAATATCCATTCAATGATACAGTATACAATGGACTGCGACTGCACTGATGTAGCCTCATTTAGCTAAGGTGGTCATATTTATTATAAATATTGTGTATAAAGCTTCGTTGTCCATCAGTAATTATAACGCTGGGATGAAGTTACATGCAGATACACAGTATAAACAAAAGTTTAAACGCACGGGCTGCCGGCCGTACGAATGCAGGGTGCGGTGCACTATAGCGCAGGTCTCCCTTTATAGAGACCATTTATCATTATATCTATGGTATTTTCACTTATGTATGGTATTTTCACTTAAATTTTTGCACAAAACATGAAAAATGCCATTTTATGAAAAGTTACACGTTTCCAGCAACTCAACTGAAATATGAAAGCAATAAAATTGCAAATTTCTGTAGGGTGAGGTGCAATACACCTCAGGTCTCCCTTTGTAGGGTAAAATTATGGCTTGAGATATATTGCTCGTACCATAGATCATGAAATTGGTCATAACTGAAATAATTTTTAACTGAAGAAAATAATAAATGGTGTTTTTTTTATTTATATAGAGTAGTTTTTCATTGGCAGGCCTATTGAGTGACTATTTATGAAAAAAATTAGGTTTGAATAAAAATACTATCGAGACAGACCATATGAAAAGATTTAAATCTCGGTTATAAGCTCGGTAACATTATAAGATAAAGTAAAACAATATAGATAGCTCCTAGTTACTCAACTCTGTAGCTAGTATATAAACGCACCAAATTTCGCGCCAATTGCATGACTAAATGTGCGCACCAGCCCTTTACTGATGCCCCTGCCATCTGCAGACTGTGCAACTTAAAACTTAAGTTTAGAAAATACCTAGTTAGATCACTATCAAAGTTGTATTTATGAGTCATAAGTCATTACCTTCCAGTGCTGCCTTCACAGCTGTACAGTGAGATGCAGTGAATCACATGTTTTATTAGGGTAGCTTGATTATATCATTTTTCACCCAATCAAGCAACGTGAACTAGTTCACCAGTCTTGGGAAAATTTGGTTAGACAACTGAAAAAGTCATTTACTTACCTGCATGTATACTTTACTGAGTTATCTCCAAGCTAAGGCAATTTTACCATTATTTTCTCAAGAATTGCAAAGCTGATAGCTAATTATTACTTCAACATTAACTACACTAGATTTCGTAGCTGCTTGATTTTTTTGCAATTGCCTTAGTTTGCGACTTTACCCTGTGTTAAAATGTTTAAGCCTGTGGAAAGCAGGAAGCACTTGTTTTATAAGTGTTATCTTTAACACACTGGAGAAGAACTATGAAGAATTACTGTATAATTTCACATTATGAAAAAAATAAAAAATAAATCAAACAAATCAATATAATAAAAAATGATAGATTTTCAAGTATTTTCAACGAAAAATCACCAACCCTGCAGCAGTAGGCCCTGTTTAGCGTGGGAATGGGAAAAAAATAAATATATTTTTGGTGGAATTTAGTAGATTTCGGTGTATTTGGGTCGATTTCGTCCTCGTCCAAATTTCGGTGGATTTCGGCCGATTTCGGTGTTTAGGATGACCGATTTCTATGGCAACATACAACCAGAGAAAGGATTTGCTCCAGTAATTTTATTGTTACATTTTACCATCTTGCAAATAAGATTATTCTTCAACACTTCCTGCCTGAGATCTAGAAATATGCTACTTTGGCATACACTCAGCCTAATTATAGTTTAAATGAAAGTAAACAAATTCTTTCATTGCGCTGTTGGTTTCACTGAAAATAATAATTATGTTGTTATACGAGCCTTGTCCAAATCTAGAGAAATTCTCTCGAGGTGTGTTCAAGCGACGAAATTGTAATTTTGCTGTTCTAGGACAACGTAATAAAGGCCATAAGTAAACCACCAAATTTTCACAACAAATTTCTGTATATTCTAATGTTCTCTAGGTCCACTCAGCGGCAACAGAGCCTGAAAACACGTACACTAATCGCACAACGAAGTAACTCGCTTCTGGAATAAGAATACATACTGGATCATTTTACATACAACTTTTTTTCAAAAATGATAATAGGTAGGCCCCAATAATGGGAGGTTGGCTTTTAACACGTTAGCTAAGCGTCACGGCCAAGCGGCCATGACGCAATCAGGACAATGTATCTGCCATGAAATCTAAAACCAACTGAATCCGATATTGGCCATCGTGGGGGAGTAACACTACCCCCCATCAACATATCGAGATGCGCAGTTAGGGAATAATTCAAACGAGCGATCAGAATTGAATGTGAATGCGACAATGCAACCCACGGCACCAACATCTAATATCGATAACGCTTAACGGGTTAATTGGTAGCGGAGATTTTCTGCAATGGGCTGGTAAAGCCTCTACCTCGCTATTGACTTTACCCAAGGCAAATGCACTTTGATTCGTCCCATTCTCAGGACGAAATAATCTCCCTCAATTGAGCTGAAACGTTGACGGCCGAGTAAACAAGGTGGGATTATTGCGCTAAAGCTGGCAAATTGGAGCTAAGATCTGATTACTGCAGTAAATCCCGCAAATGGAGGAGGCCGCGTCTCAAAGATCGGCATCAGACTTGCTTCTCAAAGGCCGCGCGTTCAATAGAGTACGTGGCTAATGAGCCTGAGGCAGACGATACAGGCGCTATTTTAGGCCATATATGTGGCTGATATTCTGCTAAATGTGGCATAACCTATCGCCCGTATAATCTATATCAGCCACATCTGGCCTCGAGAAGCTAATGAAATATATCTTCCAGTAATTAATATGAATTCAGAAGGAGCTTTCGTTTTAGGGGCATGGCATGAATTACGTCCACCATCATACAGTTTGTGCCTCTCCACCTACAAAGAATTATGAAGATCGAAAGAAAGAATAAGATATCGTTAGGATAAAAAACTAAGTGTGCACGAAGTTTATTCATCGAGCTAATAGATAATAATTTACAGAGGAGAAAGAAAAAGAAATGAAGCAGATGGGACGCGGCAAGAAAGATATCTACAAGACTTTAGGCTGAGACTTATATCCTAACAGTGTCCAGCTCCAGAGCTGATAACTAAAAGGTAGTAATTACGAAGCTATCATGATTTAGGCCTATCGTATGCCCCCGGACGAGACACAGAACGTATGAACATACTACAATCTTTCGGCCTCAGCTCATCATATGACCCTGGAGAAGACACATCCCGCATAGCCCTGTCACAACCTCGTGACATCGGTCCATCTTACGACCCTGAAAAGAGGACACATCCCGTGTGGTCCTGACACAACCTCGTGACATCGGTCCATCTTACGGCCCTGAAGAGAGGACACATCCCGTGTGGTCCTGACACAACCTCGTGACATCGGTCCATCTTACGGCCCTGAAGAGAGGACACATCCCGTGTGGGTCTGTCACAACCTCGTAGCCTTGGTCCATCGTATGCCCCTGGAGACGATTTAGTACGTAGGGGTCGATCTTGACCTTATTGCTTCAACCCATCATATACTACGGGATGAGACACAGTATGCGCGGACCCTAGATATCATTACCTTGCGCGCATCTTATACCCAGGACGACACCAAGTTCACACAAACACCGGGTGCCCCCCACGCAGAGGCTCCCGTGCATGTGGCGGCACCGTAAGAAGATAAGCTGTCAAGTGGCGTGCGTGAGAGGTAAGCGTTAGTGCCGCGCGCAGACCCGCAGATGACCGCTATAATTGCATCAGTCACCACTTTACGGGCGGCACTTCACGCATCAACCTAAGTCTGCTGCTCCAGTTTGTCAGATGCAGTTAGTCTGCTACGTTTATCCCGTAACGTTTAGTCCGTCCATTACAATTATTCCGTTACATTTAGTCTGCTGCTGTGTAGTTGGGTATCATCTGCAATTGTTTGCTTAGTTTTAAGCTTTTTTTTAGAAGTCGCAACCCTGTAGATGATATATTCAGGTGTCCACTGATATAAACGCTATCAGTGGAAGTGGCAAGTGCGAGCATATAGAATAAACCGGGAAACTAATGTCCGGAAGATCACAATCTTTGAACACAGCAATTTGAGAAATAGGACGAGCGATAAAAATCAACGATGATGAACTTAGGATCTTTAGCGGGCAAGTTCTAAACACCCACTTGGCAATGCGGCTAAGTGCATAAACTTGACACTCGATGCACTCGAGCTTTCGATTCGATCGGATCAAGATAACCTGACTCGATTAGTTTCAATTTGTGTACAATTTGACTCTTTACCGGACATGCTATTATACACGGTTACATTAATGACGTTAGGCCGACGCGAACGTTTTCTTTTTGCCCATAAATGCATGGTTCAATGGTGAGGTTTTGATAAGTCACTGCAAATCGTTTCAGGCGTAAATGGCAAACTTATGACGCTCAAGGCTACCAGAAACTCGTTCCTTCTCTGCAAGATTTAACACCTGACACTCGATTTAAAAGGGTGAATTGAAAGCTCAGGATTGAAAGTTTCACAGAAGTCAAAGCCAAGCAGAATAGATCACCCGATATGGGCCACGCCAGCACGCCTAAAGGCCCAGTAGGGCAGGCCTCTACTCCTCTACTGAATAACAGACCTCCCCTCTTCACCCTGTTGGTCTTCTATATAAGGCTATACACTCACCTCGCTGGAACGAATGCAGCTGCAAAATCTACGGGCATCTGGCCCACGATTTAACTGTCATTGATCAAATTATATTTGCGTGTGCAGACTGCCGAGTGTCGCCGCCCTAAATCGCGCCATAAAAGTTTAGAGCTGTCAAAGCAGGCAGTCACACCCGCAGGCGGGTAGGAAAATTGGACAGCTGGCAATAAGGTAGCGGACTTCTTCATTGGCTGTGACAAAGAATGTAACGATATTGATATTCCAACACGAGAAATCGTTAAGAAAAATTTTAGATGGCGGCTCATAAGTAAATTTAAATCCGTTTCATTGCAGCCTTAGTCTTCTTAGCCATAGAGAAATCTGTGTGGGAATCTAAAAGCAACGTGTTACTCTCCGTTCGCGTTTCATGGGGTGATTGCAAGCTTTTGTCAGCTCTGTACCTTTATGGTACGATTTAGCACGTCGACACTCGCAAGCCACGCAGTCCGCACACGCAACTATAATTTGATCAGTGACAGCTAAATTATCTTCCGACTTCCGTAGATTATAAAGCTGAGTTCCTTCCAGTAAGGTCAACTTGAACTTGAAAAATACCGAGTTTCACTACAGCTCCTGTCTGCTACGTAATTATAAAGGTGCCAACTCTCACAAGTTACAGGTTTCTGCTATCACTCGGACACGAATTTAGATTGGACAGTTTAGAGCGAAGCTCGAGCGTAGCGGCGAGAGGCCGCCGCAGCAAAATAACTATCATTAACTAAATAACAGTCATTTACCACGATGACATCGCTTTAGCCACGTGACCTAAAGTAACAATAGGACGACACTGCAGTAGCCAATGTTAAGAGCTACGGCCAGTGAATGCATTAGACGTAATGCAGTTATATTTATAGGGATGGCTAAAACCTATTTTTTCGGGTTTAATCAAGAAAACGACGCACTTAAAAACGATCAGAAAGAACTTAGCCTTTTATTTGATTTGCAGTTTGACGTTGACAGACACCACCGAAAGTTTTGCCCAACATAATCTCAACATGTTCGTTTCGGAGAAGTAGATAAACTGCCCTTACGTCAAGCGTCAGTATGAAGCTTCTTAATTCGCGGCGAAACTACAATAAGAACACAAGAAAAATTATAAATTTAAATTACATATGAAAATAAAAGTAACTAGAGAGCACTCTGAGAGTGCATACCTCCGCCAAGCATAGTAACGCAAAGAAAAATTCAAATTGGTTAACATACCAGGAATTTTTTTTATCAACGCCAAAATCTAATCATTTGTGCGTATCGATAATATTACCAGCTTCTGCAATTTTTCTGAAGATCCGTTCGTAACTTTTTGAGATAGGTATGCTACTAACAAACATTATGAGAAACATAAGTCAAACACACAAATGGACGACTCGATCATCACCAAAATTTAATCATTTACGTCTTTAAAAATTACTAACAATTCCTATAAATTTCATAAAGATCCATTGATAACTTTTTGAGTTACATATTGAGCTAACACATAAGCAGGCAAACACAGCAACAAACAAACTAACGAACCAACAGATTATCAGAAAAAAAAAACTGGTCATTTACTCTTTGCAATCTACCTAACAGCTTATGGAAATTTCATGAAAATCCGTTCATAACTTTTTGAGTTATGGTTCTAGGAAGCAATAGGCAGACAAACAGATGAACGGATTTTCACCAAAAGTTAATCATCTGTTACTGTTAACATGCATAGCAATCCCTGTATATTTCAAAAAGATCTGTCCAAAATTTTTTTTTAGCAATCTTTGCGACAGATAAACAGATAGACAAAGGGACAGACATTACGACAAAAACATAACCTTCTTGGCGAAGGTAGCAATTAGAGTCAACTTTTTCCTTTTAGTGATATAAATTTGTAGAGTTCTAGAGATATGTGGACTAAATATAAATATGCTTAGAGACAATTGAAAAACTAGAGCACTCTGAGAGCGCATACCTCCGCCAAGAACGGCAACGTTAACGAAAAATCGAAATAGATTTTGAAAGTATGATTTTCTTTGTATAAACACCAAAATATAATTATTTGTTCCTTTAGATAGGATGAACAGTTTCTGTAATTTTCTTGAAGAACCGTTCATAATTTTTCGAGTTATGCAGGTAACAAACATTATGACGAACATAGGCTAAGTCAAACAAAGAAACGGACCAACCGATCATCACCAAAATTTAATCACTTACGTGTTTTAGCATTATTAACAATTCCCGTAAACTTCACAAAGATACATCCATAACTTTTTAAATTATTGTGCTAACAAGCATAATTATTATTATTAAAACTTCACGCTTGAGCTCCCACGGACAGGTAATACAACCCAAATGAAGCATCTTTCAACACCGGGAAGCCCAAAACGTTGTTAAAGGAAATCCAGCAAGAAACCATCAACAGCTGACTTAAACGCCTGCAGGCCAATAAGACCAAAAGCCGATACCGGCAACAAATTTCAAGCCTTAACCGACCAAAGCACGAAGCACCGACAGAGCTGATTAGTTCGACATCTAACAGCCTCCAAACTGAAAGAGTGCGCTCCGCACACAGCACGAGTCGCTCTCCCAAAAACCTTGAGGGCAGGGAGAGAAGAATACAACCAATGCCTTTCATTATTGTTCACCTTATAAAACATGCATGGCTCTGCTACTCTCCTCCTGTGGGACAGATTCACTAGATCATTATCAGCGCAGAGCCTGCTGGCTGAACTAACAAGTCGGTCCAACAGACGCGAGTGTCAGCAGCTGAAGCCCAGACCGGTGAGCAATACTCCAACACAAGCAGCAAAAACGCATAAAAACATCTGCGGGCAACCTGACTATCACCAAACACGGAATTCATCTTACGCAAGAGCCTAATCTTAGTGGAACCTCCAAATATGCGGCTCATAAGTAAGCTTCTCATCAAAGACAACACCAAGAGTCTCCAAGGAGCTAGACTCCTGAAGTAAAGTATCATCAATCTCCAGTTGGGGATGCTGTGGTACAAGTATCCGAGACAAACTGAAAATCATCGACTTGGTCTTACTGGCATTCAGCTTCATACTCCAGGCCGAGCACCATGCGCTAATGCGTGACAAATCGCTATTCAGAGACAGAGCGACAGCATCACGCAAGTGAGGAGCAGGTATCCCAGCCATCAAAATGGAATCGTCGGCATAGTTGATCAACGTGTTTTCGAGTGAAGAGAACATGTCACTAGTATAGAGAACAAACAACAATGGCCAAGCACACTGCTCTGCAAGATGCCAGACACCATCCCGACTGAGGCGCTCAAAACGTTGTCAACAGACACACTCTGCGTTCGCTCAGAAACAAAATCGCGAATGATTGACAAAACCCTACCACCCACACCCTAGGACTCCAGCTTGTGTAACAGACCCCTGTGGCTAACCCTGTCAAACGCCGCGCTAAAGCCCAACTGGACAAGGCGTGCTTCCGACCCGCAATACAGCACAGATTGTAAAAGGTGTGACACCGACAAGAGAGCGTCACAACAGCCCTAGCCAATTCTGTACGCAAACTGACCAGCAGGCAGCATCGCCGTAACCTCAGCAAAACGACCAAGCTTACCAGCAATCAACTTCTCGAATACCTTCGACAAAATGGGCGTCAGTGTGATGGGTCGATAGTTGGCCACATAGGGCGACACCGCACCCTTGGGAATAGGAGTAATATTCCCAGGTCGCCAACAACGAAAAAAACTTCCTAACCGTATCAGGCGCCGGAAGATCACTACAAGCTTGGGGGCAAGAACATCAGCCAGCTGCTTACAAAACAAAGGAAACATGCCCACCGGATCCACACCTCCATACGGATCAAGACCTTCAAGCAGCACCCTGATTGCACAAGATCTGAACGCCAAAGAGGTCAAGTGAGGTTCAGGGTGACACCCATGGGGCAATGGCAACACATCTCTGCTTTGCTTCAAATCAAAGTGAGCCGTGTTCTCAAGGCGGGATCGGTTCCCGAGTCATTGTTACGGAGGTGGAGGACCAACAAGGGGCGGCAACGAAGGTTCAGCACCGAACACTGAACCCTTTAGCTCACTCCACCAACGATTTAGATGGTCAATACTCAGCAGAGAATCCCTGGCACGCTGCCTCAGACGACGCCGTGCCTCCTCATACACACGCCCAGCCTCGGCCCTACAATCAACATAGGTCTGCCACAACGTGCGGTCACGCGAACGTCGCCATGCCCGATAAGCCGCTTGTTTAGTTTCGAAAGCTAACCAACACTGGTCGTCACACCACGGCTTATCTCGAGACCTCACAAGAATAGTCCTCTTAGGGACAAACCTCTCCAAAATGGACACAGTCAAATCGTTAAGCTCAGTGACAGGATCCTCTCTGTGAATAAACTGACGCCAAGGTAACGTTCTTACTGCCCGAGTAATAGCCACCCAGTTAGCCCTGCTCTTCACAAATACCACTCTCCTGGTGTCTACCACAGTAACAACCTGATTGAGGTCCAAGGACACAACAAGATGTGAGTGGTCTAAAGAGCCAATAGAGGAGACAACTGTCACCGTAATCAAGTCCGGAACATCAGTCATAACTAGGTCGAGACAGTTACCAGCAATATGCGTGGACCCGCAAACAAGCTGCACACAACTAGACAAAGTGCAAAAGTCCAGCGCAGCCACACCATGACAATCAGTCGGTGATGCAGATCCCAACCAGTCTCTGTGGTGTGCATTAACATCACCTACAAAAACAAACGCTGCCTTGGGATCCGTGCTCTGTATCGAGGCCATCGCCGTCAATAAACAGTCATAAAGATAATCATCCGCTGCAGGGCTCCGATATAAGGAGAATAAATAATAATTACTCTGTCGGCCGCACACCCTTACAAGGATGATCTCATAACAGGCGCATTCGTGCACTGACTGCCGACAAGCACAGAATCCGCTTCGGACATAGACGGCCATTCCACGGAATCCAGGCCCCGAACCCCACAGCCTTCAAAAAGGGGACTGGAAACCGGCCAAGGCAAGCTCAGCGTCGTGCCTCCTGCCAGACACCAATGTCTCGGAGCAGCACACGACATCCATACCACGGGACACAAAGTCGAGCTCGGCAAGATTCGCATGCAGTCCTCTAATATAACAATAGAGGAGACGACACCCCCGAGCCCGACCAGGTCCCGGGTTGCTTTCCAGATCCCCACAAAGTAAGAGAAAGAGAGAAAATAAAAATATAAATATACAGTAATGTACAGATAAATACAGAAATATACAAAGAAGAAACAAAGAATCCCATAAACTAAGAAGATGGTGTAAAGCATAATAAGGCAAAAAAATCGACAGTAACGATAGCTACGAAAGCGGCCAGCTATCTACGCGCCCCAGACCCTGCCATCACCAGTACAGGCTTTGGCCGAAAAGAAGAAGAGAAAGAAAAGGAAAAGAACATCAGGTGGTACTACCTGATGGAAGAGAGAGAGGAGCAGACTGCGGAAGACTGAGTACCCAGCTATGGCACCAGCCTGTTCATCTCCTCTCAGGGATGCCGTTGGACCAAAATGTCTCATCCGTTTTTAGAGTGGCATTTCCTCCAACTCAGGGGCTACCCAAAGCCCCAAACCCAAAGCCAGCTCATACAAACAAAGAAGCGTCCGGTGGCCGGACAGTGGGGGCGGCCTACTAATGCGCAGGCCACGCCGAAAAAAAAAAAACACAGGGACAAACAAACGAACAAACAGATGATCACAAAAAATTGGTCAGTTGCTTTTCGTACTACATCGGTTCCTAGCAACTCTTGTAAATTTCATGGAAATCCGTCCATACCTTTTTGAGTTACGGTACTAAGAAAAAATAGGCAGACAAACAAACAAGCGGATTTTCACCAAAAGTTAGTCATCTGTTACTGTTAACATCACTAAAAATCCCCATAAATTTCGTAAAGATCCGTTCATTACTTTATGAGTAACCTTGGTGATAGTAATACAGACAAAGAGACCAACAGTGAAAGAGACAAACGGACAGACTGACGAACAAAGCAAAAACATAGCCTCCTCGGCGGCGGTAACAATAAATTAAAATTAATAACAATTTTTAAATGATAGCTACTTATTAAAATTAAAGTTGAAATAAATAAAATTTAAATTAGGTCATAAATTAAACTATATCCATCTTTAAGAAAAGGAATAAGAAGTAACAATAATTTAAATTATATGAGGACGTAAAGAGTAGCTAGAAATTACAACAATATATAAGAACCCAATGAGTAAAAATTTCAATTATTTGAATGAAGTTATCCATAGTTCTTTATGCATATTGGTATGCTTAGGCCTTGTGTTTCTGCTATACCGTCCCCGAGGTCCAGAAAAATTCCCTAACACTCACTATACGAGCCTACAACGCACGACACACAAATTCCAATACAAGCACTAACTCCTTTTACAGCGTGCATATCTGTTGCAAATTGGATAAATACATTCTTAAGACCAATAATATACAGATCCTATGATGAATTTTGCCTTTCGGTGCTCTTTCTTTACAGTACATTACACAACCTGTCTTTAGTTTGTCTTTAAATAATAAAATTAACAATCAAATATTAGTCATGCCATGGCTATTGTACGCGCAAAAAAAAAAACGACATTGTGCAAAACAGGGAGGATTGACTTAACACTAAAATTACTTAGGAACAAAGATTATGCCAGTACCCTTACATAGACAAGACTACAAAATATACTCTCAGAATGAGTAAGAGACAGGGGAGGAAAAAGATGGTTGGGAAAAAAAAAATTTTAATTTATATTTAGTAGTTGAAGCCTCCGTTTCCACAACAAAGACGATCTTACAGAGGAAAAATGAAGGTACATATAGAACTTTAGCATCTCGATAGCAACATGAAACCCATGTACGAGTGAGTTCTCAAACAGGATTAACGTGCATGGAAACAGCAAGTCAGACAAGAAGGGGAAGAACATAGGAAAACAACATCAGTTGAGTATGACAGCATAAGGAAGCAAAGTAGCGCGAAGGAATAACGCTCCGAAGTCCGAGCAATGGCTAAGGTCACTGAAAGGGCCCCTATGCCCCCACAACAAAGGATAAGCCAACCTAACTAACCTTAACCCTATTAGGCCTGAAGAAAGTTGTCTTGTAGTCGAGAAGGTTAAGCTTACCCTTACACGGACCAGGACACTTCGATGATCTAGAAGCCGAAGTTAAACTTAGGGTGAAGACAATGGAACCTACGAAATATAATACCTAGGAAAGAGACTCTTCAGGGTCCTTTATGAGCCCAACATTATTCTGTAGCCCTGTATCACTGAATGACTTGGAATAGGCGATCTAAACTAACATAACCCCCTGCAGACCACCAGGCCTACCGCCAGGCAGTTTTCCTGCAGTTATTATTATACTGGAAACCCTAGATTAACCCTAGAGCCCCATCGTAGGGAGATTTTTTCACCCAGCTGAATGTTGTGATCACGTGACTCACACACATCCGTAAGCGGCAGCTGGTTCCGCTTCTCAATAGCTTCCGTTTTTTGTTTGTCATGGGAGACGGTAGGTGTGTGGTCTCACTCGGGGCTCTGCATTCCCCCTACTGGCGAATATTTGTGCTTTTGGGAGAATTTCACCCGGCGTTGTGGTGACCGTGAGACTTTTTACCAAGGTGATATTCTGCCTACGCTGGGATGACTGTACCATTGTATGACATCCTATGAATTTTATTGCACTAATTTGTGTCCTTAGCTTTTGAATTATGCCTAGTATACCGAATTTGTACTTACTCTTACCGCTGTTACTGACTTTATAATAGTGAACCAAACCAAAAATTACTAAATTTTAGGATGTGCTAAGAAAACAACCGCACCAAAAAATAGTCCTGCTCCTGGAGACTTCTCCTGTTGTACAGCGGTGCTGTGGTACTTGAACCCTCGCCTGAGTTAGTTGCAGCCCTCCACTGTCAGTGGGAGCTGTATGGGGAGACAAAAAAAATGGCTAGTTATAAAATAAATGGAGACATTATTTTTTGTCTCCCTCATACAGCTCCCACTTGCAGTAGAGAGCTGCAATTAACTCAGGCGAGGGTTCAAGTACCCCAGCACCGCTGTACAACAGGAGAAGTCTCCAAAAGCAGGACTATTTTTTCAGTGCATTTTTTTCTCAGCACATCTTAAAATTTTGTTCATTTTAGTTTAGTTCACAATAAAGTCAGTAACATCATTAAGAATAAGTACAAATTAAAAATATTAGGCATAATTCCAAGGCTAATGAGTTATTTTGTCACTGTGTATCATTTAATAAACAGTGATGAAAAATTAGTATGAATTTTTGATATTTCAAAAACGGGCGAATTTCTCCCGGCAGTGTGGTTAACGTAACTCGTAATGGACGATGGGGTTCCAGGGTTAAGGTAGTCCTGATCAGTGCAAAGTGGATCAGCGTGGCCTCCGTTTTGACAACGGAACCTCGGTCAGCACATCAATTTGCTAACGGGAGTTCAATTAACGCCATTGCCTTCTTATGAAGTTGAGGAATTTCCATAATGTAGCAAAAAATATTGTTAAGGTATCGCCACATGATTTACTACTTTTTACCGTTGATTTATAGAATTGTTGTTAATGTGATAGGAATTAAAAACTTAGCAGATACCGCAGTTTTACTTGGATGGTCGATTCCGTCCGGAATGAGGTTGATTATATTTACAATAATTGCTTGCTGGCGAAATGCTAGCAATTTTAGCGAATTGTTGCAATATTGGGAAATACTACACTTTTGGCACTTCTGGCAATGAGGGTAAGGGCAGCAATGGTCGGCGGTGATCAAATGATCGGGACCCCTTCACAGTAACATAGCAAACACTTGCACATCTCAATTATAAACCATCCGAATTATGAGGGGTTGTGACGCCGCCCGTTCACCAACCGGATGGGCTGACCTGATGTTTCATAGTCAGGTGACTGCCACACCTTGTCTCGCAAGCCTTCAGCTATAAAAGGCAGCACTCGCCTGTCGAGGCAGCCCAGNATAGCTCTGACCTTAGAATAGTTGAATCGCTTTATATCTTTAGACTGAAACCGATTTTAAATGACCAGAATAGTGCTCATCCACTTTTTATAGTTAGTCATTAGGTGTCTTGTTCTATGAATTCATATGTAGTTTTAGGTGTTGGATTTTCATTTGTAATTGTTATATCTTTGTCTTTACAGAGTACTGCTGGTGAGCGAAGCCCGAAACGTTTACCTTTTTGTAATTCGATGTTCTTATTTTAATGTGGTTTAATTGATTTAGTAAATATGACCTTATCTTCTATAATTGTGGTTCTAATTCTTACTGCACAATGCAATATTATCATTTATAATTTTGATCAAGTCGCGTAACTTGAATTTCACTGTCGAAGCTTAGTTTTCATAAAATATCGTGCGTGAGTTGTGTTTTTTAACCAGAACTTCCCAGAGGTGTAAAATTCATAATTTTACACCATGATCGGCTGAGGCACTGTTTTCATCTTCTCACGATGCAAATAATGGGACTGACCAATCTCTATGATCAGTATTTACTTGTTGATAACGTTATTTCGCGACAATCTTTATTTTTGGTACTTAGATTATGATCTATTTGAATTTCAGTATGACGTCTCTTTCTATAACCCGCTGTCTTTATTGTGTCAAGCAAATTTAAATATGTGCTCTCGCTGGGATTCATTAACGTGTTCCATCGATTTTCTCCTTGCATTTTCAGTAATTACTGTGATATTAATTCCAATAAATTGTTGATTGCATGTTGTGTGTTTTATGACCTTACCATAGATTCAGATTCTCGTATCGACTTAGTTTAAAAAAATTGATTGATCGGGGATTTATATCAAATTTTATTCAGTCGTCAATTTCAGGGTCGTAATTGCATTATTTATTGTTTTCATTATTTTCATTATTTGTTGTTATCTTGTGGGGGTGACTCGCCTCAAAAAAAATTATGGCGTCATGCATATCCCATTATTTATTTATATATAAATATATGACGATTACAGAAGCAGTTGAAGAAATTTTGGTACCCACCACGCGCGTTTCGCTCTTCTCCAGCTCATCAGGTGGGAGGATCAAAGTTGGTAAATGTAGTTCTTAAAATCTTGCGAAATTTAGAGAGGTTATCATAGGAAGGTGTAACTAGTTACACCTTCCTATGATAACCTCTCTAAATTTCGCAAGCTTTTAGGAACTAAATTTACCAACTTTGATCCTCCCACCTCATGAGCTTGTGACGCCGCTCGTTCACCAACCGGATGGGCTGACCTGATGTTTCATAGTCAGGTGACTGCCACACCTTGTCTTGCAAGCCTTCAGCTATAAAAGGCAGCACCCACCTGTCGAGGCAGCCCAGAGCTCCGTCGTAACTCAGCTCACTAAGACTAGAACTAGACTCTCTCTCACCGTCTAGCTCTATTGTGTACCTACGTAACCACAGGTACCGAGACATCAACCAATTGTATAGAGATACCAATACAGAAGCAGTACTACCAAGCTTTGTCATTCCTCCTGGCATCGTTGCGCTGTCGTCTGGCCCTTGGACATCGCCCGCACCCGCAGAACCGCCAGTTAGGTCAGGTTCACAAGAGAGCCTTAACAGGGAGCCGATCAGTACATCATGGCCGACCATTGCTGCACTTACCCTACAGCAATTTTTCCCAGGGTGTGACTAGAAAAACACATTAATAAATAACTACGTATTGTGAAATTTCATGTAATGTTACGAGTGTCTCACAAATTCTCGTCAATCGAAACTTTTCAGCAGGTCAAATTTTTTATGGTAATGTAAGTAAATATTCTGAGAAAACACTACCCATGGTGTAACACTATCAATCAACGTTCAGCAAACCCATTACCATACACTCCCAACTGTTCACTCTATTCACGGCCCTCTCGCGTGATCACTAACACGAAGATCGAGGTCGTATGGCGGACTGATGAAACTTCGACAAAAAGTTTTCTGTTTAAGATAAGAACTTGAAACAAGAAGCAAACTGTTCATGGTGATTAGAGGAATTTATTCATCAACGAGAAATGCAATTTCGCTAATGTATGACGACATCGCTCGGCTATTGTAGGACGACATCGCTCGGCTAATGTATGACGACATCGCTCAGCTAGTCTCTGAGTTTCCAGTCACTAAAATTACTTAAAAATTACCAATATTTTACTTTGCCTCCCACCAAATACCTGCGCCGATGAAATTGCACTTCTTGTTAAGAACTGCATTTACAGCGTTACCGTGAATAGTTTGCTTCTTGTTGCAGGTCTTTTGTTAATTAGAAAAATTTATATTACGTTCATCATTAAGCGGAAAGACCTAATTAGATAAATTATTGCAAGTAGTATAGACCATAAAGTAGTCCGTATGCCTTAAGTCAGAAGTAAAACTAAAATATGATTTCGTGCAGTACAGCTGTCTATGAGTAGAAACTAGTATTGAATTAAAACTACAGGTATAATGTCATTTTCTGTACTGTATGGTAGTAATTAAGAGGACGGGTGGTGGTGGCAGCAGCAGCAGCAGCCAACAGTACAGAAGTTCCCAAAACACGATTGACTGCAATCCCCCGAAATAACGAGGAATTATTGCAACTGCTAACATAGTCAATAAAGCAAGCTTTGGATCTGCGCGAATTACTGCAATCAGGCAAATTGGGGAGCTTTTGCTGTACCCTTGTTTCGAGTTCCACAAAAGTGTACGGCACCCGTGGCGGTTCATGCACCAGAGTTGAGGCCTGGTTACACAGTGCGAGCAAAGGCGCGAGCTGGCCTAGCCAGTTACTGCAGTGCAGCTAGGCACACCGTGTGACCGCGTCAGTCGAGTACCGGTAACTGGTATGTGCCAGAAGGTTGTTAGCTAGCATCCGAGTAACTACAACATATTTTGTTTTTACTCGCTGCTCGCGGGCGAGTCAGCCACTCGCCTGCGAAACTCGGACGTCAAACTGCACGGTATCGCAACATAATAGCAGCTCGTGCGTCTTGGACTACGCCTCGTGCGCATACTTTGCTAAGCGAAGAACCCAATGGGAGTAAACAGGTTCAGTAATTGGCTACTTTCAAGCGAGCAGCGCGCACTCATGTGACCGGGCGAGGCGAGTCGAGCTACTGCCTTGCGAGTACAACGGGACAGCTGCTGTCCACTGTCCAGTCCTGCAGGTACTCGCACTGTGTAACCAGGCCTTTAGGCCTCGGCCCCACCGGCGAGGCAAGCGACGTGCAACGGGACAAATTTGTTGCACAACAAAATGTAACGGAGGGTACAGCAGTCTGCTGCCCTCACCGCCGCAACTTGGGTTCCTCGCGACACCGGTGCATTGCTGCAACACGATTCCCGTAAAAATCGCATTGCGTCGCTTGTTGCTTACTGTGGAGCCCCGGCCTTAGGGAACCGATGTGCTGAGGGTCGCCCCGCAACTTGCACTGGCACTCCTGCAGCCCCAGATGCCGCTAAGATCTACGACGCAGCCACAGTGGCAGCGTCCGGAGAGCTCCGGAGGAGGCCAGTATGCACAAGACAACTAATGGGTTTGTCTGAGAACATCGCCTGAATATGACAAACTGTCGCGCTCAGTATATTCCGGAGGCCGTGAATTGTGAGACTGCAGATCCTGGAAAGTGAATGTTCAGTGAATTCAGCCGGGCAGGTACCTAGGTAAGGCATTGGAAATGAAGGACTTCTAATGGTTATAATGTAATTGAAACATGAGAAACGGTGCACGACATGGATTTGATATACTGCGGGGATCCAAAGCGGTAGCTAGCTAGTGTAAACAATCGGTATTGATGGCACGAACACGAAAGAAACTGAACGTTAAAAAAATGAATTAAAATCGACATGTAAACAGGAAACAACAAACAACAGAGCAATTTGACAAAGATTCAGGAAGGAAACTAGTTGTATGCAAAATAAAATATGAAAATTATTTACCCTTTTGCACAGTCAAGTTGATACATATAGACTGTGTTCATAGATTGACGCGTCCTGAATCCAAAAATCACAACCATAATGCGGGGAAAGGCATACGTTTCGAAGTATTTGACTTTAAAATTCTATTTTTTCCCTATATAATACTGAAGAAAAAAATTCCAAGGTACCCAATTTTTTTTCTAAGAGGGGGCAACAGCGATATTGATAATTAATGTAGGTTTATTGGTAGTAACTGACCAGCCAGACCAAACCTAACCCAACCTTAGTTACTACCAAAAAACCTTCTATAATTATCAAAAATTCTCTTGTCCCTTTTGACAAAAAAGTAGGGTACCTACCTTGAATTTTTTTTTCTTCAGTATTAGATAGGGGAAAATTGAACTTCAAAGTCAAATATCTCAAAAAGTATTTCTCCCAAAAAACAGTTGTGATTTTTGGATTCAGGACGTGTCAATCTTTAAAGAAACACATATCATCTGCACCATCTTGACTGGGCGAAAGGGTAAATAATAGCCTAAAATATTTAACGGGCAAATTCCAAACACAAGTCATTGCATTCCATAATAAAGACCAAGTTATATTTGTTTATTTAGCTACTTGTCAATTTTTTTCACGCTTACAAATTTTTTTTTTTTTTTCACGGCTGCCATGACTTGGACAGTAAATTTTTGGAGAGGCAGAAGCAGTATCATTGATAGGACTCCAGGGGATTTTTATTTTTAGCTAAGTCCAAATAAAGGGTGTATTTTTTATTTGTTTCTATGTATTTTTCATGTGGAATCAGAATCTGATGTCAGTTTTTGTCGGTCAAACCTAGTTTTTGAGTTCTAGGAAAAAAACCTATTCCATTGTTTTCCTCTGGGAGAAAATATCCAAGGATGGCACAGTGCACTGGACAACCTTTTAAATAGGATTCTAACCTGGTCTGGCCTGGCCTGGCCTAGCCTAACCTAGGTTAGGTTTTATTTAATTAATTAATTATCAAAAGACTGTCCACTGCACTGTGACGTCCTTGGGTATTTTCTCCCATAGGAAAACAATGGGATAGGTTTTTTCCCCTATAACTCAAAAACTAAGTCCGACTGACATAAACAGACTTCAGATTCTGATTCTACAGGAAAAATACGCAGAAACAAATAAAAAATACCCTTTTTTACCTAGCTGAAACCCAATAATACCGAGTCCAGCCGTATCTTGAATACGTCGTACTTCTCTAAGATTATTGTTAGCCCATTCTATAAAGGTCAGGTGTATGTTTGCTGTATTTTCTCTCACTGCGACAAGAATGATGGATCTGCTCAAAGGGAATTGGCGGCACTCATCACTGCTGACATTGGGATCGAAGAACAGGGAAGCGAGTGCGCTGCAGCTTCCTTCGCTGAATCACGACCAGGGGCAGGAACAATGGCGAGCTGTCAAGGCAATAATAGAGACGGCCTTTTTGACAGCGAAGTACACTAGCGGCAGCTATATAAGAAAGCTTGAGGTCAAGGTGAATAGGAATTGTTCACTTGAAGAGATCGAGTTGGTTTGGAAACAAAGGTTGAAGAGTGCCATGGCATATTTGAGAGGGTAGGGTGACTCCAGTGTACCAAAATTTAGATTTATAATATAACTCCGCTTGAGGCTCCAACCTTCCGTATTTGCGTCCCTTGTGTCTGCACGTTACACTTTGCAGTACCGTATTAGATAGGAGAAAATTCAAGTGGCAAGAAGTTCTGATTTTCGCTAGAAGGAAGTTCAACCACTGCCGTCTTCTTTTTACCATCCTGAAAAAAAAATCAGTCAGTATCGAAGTAAAAGCATGTAGAACATTTTACCCCCATCATATCCACCGCTATGATTTTTTACGTCATATTATGTTCACTTTGTTGGTGACGAATGACTTTCTTAATTAGGCCAGATGCATAGCTAGGATACGGTACGGGAGAACGGAACGGGGAGTGTAGGACATCTCGACTCCAAACTATTTTTTGAACCGACTCGGTGATATCTAAGAAAATACGACATCTTAAGCACAGAGAGTTATGCAAATGTAACTGATGAAATTGAGCGAGTCTGTTGTTGTGTGGCTTTCGCATCAAACAGCAGAAATAAAAGATGGACTACTGATCAATACCAACGGGTCCCATAATAGTGCGAAAAAATCGGATACGCCGACAACAAAATTGAAACATGCAAGACATTGAAGGACTAAGTTATCTGTAAGCTGTGAGTAACAGAGCTTTGAAAAGATACGCAAGTACATACAGTGCCTAGACATAAGTATTTGCACAACTCTATTTTTTATGTATTTTAAAAAATTTAGGGACTGCTTTAGGATGATTCATACAGGAAGTTTGTATAACATATATATAATAGAATATTTAAGCAGAACAGTCAAATGTGCACTTATAAAAAGAAAATTTAAAACAAGCTAAAGTAATTAGGGACAGAAGTATTTGACCAAAAAAAAAAATTATGACATTAGTACTTGGTGGCTTGACCTTTATTGGCAATAACAATATGGAGACGATTGTTATAGCTGGAAATCAACTTTTCACATCAACTTGATGGTACTTTTTTTCATTCTTTCATGCAGATAACCTTATTCAGTGTTTTTGGGACACCGTTTGTGGACACCAGATTTAAAAAGACGCCACAAATATTCTATTGGAGTAAGGTCCAGTGATTGGCTAGGCCATGGAAGAACATTTATTTTCTTCTTTAGAAACCATTCTTTCGTTAAATTCGCAGTATGCTTGGGGTCGTTGTCTTGTTGGAAGGTCCGTAGAATTTTTTGGCACTTGGAAGCATCTTCTTCTCTAATATCTCCCTGTACATGAAACTATTCATCTTGCCATCAATGATATGAAGNGTTCTTGGGGTCATAGGCAGTACCACGTTTCCTCCATACATGCCGAGCTTCGTTTCGGCCAAAAAGTTCTATTTTAGTTTCGTCAGACCCTATAACCCCTTCCCAAAACTCATTTCCTTTGTCCAGGTGGTCGTTGGCAAATGGGAAGCGGCTCTTGACTTGTTTTGCTGTAAGAAGAGGAGTTTTGCGAAGAGTGCAAGAATGAATGCCAGTACGGTTCAATTCCCTAACAATAGTTTTATTGCTGACATGCAGTCCCTGAGACGCCAGTTCACTCTGAAGGTCAGCACGAGTTGTCATGGGGTCATTAGTCACCATACGTAGCATGTAGCGCCGCCCAGTCGGAAATCATGGTTGTTATTAAATTAGAATATATATAGGGGTGTATGAGAGATTAAAGTCGATTATGGATGATGAAACAATATGGTAGATATGTCGACCATATCATAACATTGATTTTACTATATTTAGGTCGATATTGGTGGAGGCGATATTGGTTGTTTAAGGTTGGTCAGGAAACGAAGGTCTATGGTAGTACATGGATGTTTGACGACTCTATATGGTAGAGCATATGCTAGAGCATAACTATGGTAGCTTATCAAACCGATTTCCGTTCGTACGATCATGAATGGAATTCCTCCCATTATAGGGGGCAGAATATAAACGGATTGCCATGGATTTTAATAATATGGCTAGAATTCCCAACATCATTGACCAAAATAATATTGTATGACTATAAGCTTGAATGCGAAACATCTAAAAATTTATAACATAAGCAAAAATTGTGCATATTTCCAGTCTTTTGTTTCCTGTCGATGAAATGTAAAAATTGTAGGGTATATATGGACCCTAACGTCCTTAATGTTATTTTTGTCTGTTTACCGATTTTTTTTACGCTTAGCCACTTTAGCGTAGTTACCCATTATTTACATTTTTATTTGTTGTATCTTCTGCTGAAAAGTATTACAATCCTTGATCAAATATTGACATCCATTTTTGTGTTCATTCAGTTTATATCTGTAAATATTCATCAATAAATTATTCGCGTTAGCTTTATGTGGAAGATGTAAAGTTTTATGAGATATTTAACCTTTCGTACTCGTGCTCTGAGAACGGGTAGGCCTGAAAACTTCCACCCGAGTAGTGCTCTGAAGAACACAGCTTAGAAAAGGCGTGTATATGTGGATACAGAACAGTTAGTTATAGTTAATTATAGCTAGGAAGTTTAAGCCTCCATTTTCGAGCACAACGATATCACATTGGAAAGAGCAAGGGACATATAGTAGTATGCCAAGAGAAACGAGGAATCCATGCACGAAGGTGTTCCCACCACACAGGATCAACATGCAAGGGAACAGCAAGTCGGGAAAGAAAAGGAAGAACAGATAAAGCATGTGCAAGTAGAAGTATAAAATCGGGAAGGAAGCAAAGTGGGCACGAAAGAGAGACGTCCCGGAGGCCTAGCTAATGGCTGATGTAACGGATAAAGAACAGGACGAGAAGTACCTCCATAGAAAGATATACTGTCATAGTTGTACGTAGTTCTGTCTCATTTCTGAGATTTTATTAAAAAAAGAACGGATCCTTGGCTGGTGGAGCATTTCTGCTCACAACTATTGGAATCAGAGAATAAAGGTAAACCATCAGCGCGAACGTTTTTTTTTTTTTTTTCTTTTAGTGACAAGAAAGTTGTAGAATTCTAAAGTTATGTGGAGTTATTACTATTATTATTATGTGGAGTTATTTGTAGAGTTCTAATTTTATATTTCAAGATAATTACAATTGAATGTGTAGCAACAATGCTTAGTGAGGTTGACAAAATCAAGTAAGGAACATGATCAAAACTCATATTTGCAACATATTATCATGTCTTTTTGACCATATGAGGAAGAAACTAAATTGGCGTGAAATTTTCACTACTTCATAAATATGAACCCGTGCTCCTCAGCGTCAGCCTATTCCATTGTCCATACTTAACTAGTGGTGGGTCAAGTTAGTTGAGGTGAATTAGGTTAGATGAGGCGCGTTTGGTTAACGGTGTGCTTTAGTAGTGATCTCATCAACTTGGAGTCACGACGGGCATTAGGTGCGACGAGATGTATTTTGGTAGAGGATCACATCCGGCTACAACGTAGTTCGGTAGCCTACGTGTTCCTGGGAAAACGTACGAATGAAACAGTGTTTCTCGGGGCAGAGTTTAAGTGACGGGCTTGGGCTTAGACGGGCGGGCATAGGATAGAAGATCTGGGTTAGGTTAAACTAAGGTTATTTATAATAATGTTATAGAGTAATAATAAAAAACCGTGGAGTTTCCGAAGGTCCCCCTGGTAAATATATGTATACAGTAACTACATAAATAAATTTATGAATACACATCGGTTTTTACTAGAATGTTATGATACCAAGCTCCAGTCTCCCTAACTGCAGTATCCGTTGAATTAACAAAAAATTGAAAGTGAAATAAGGAAACCATGTGCACTGGATCAAATAAGTATTAGTAACGCTCTAGAATAAGCTTTGTCTAGTAAGTGTTACTTGAAATGTAATGTACACTCTTTAAAGTAAAGCAAGGTTCGTAAGGGTTCCATTTGGAATATCAGTGGTTCCAAATGGAACACCAGAGGTCCCAAATGGAACCAAAAAGTTCATTGCCATATCGACTGGATCTGAAAGTTTTTCAAGATTATATTTGAGACACAAAAATTTGTTGAAGATCCTAACTTCCACACTATCTACAGACGAGATCTCGTATGTTCAATGGGCTTATGGAACGAAAGGTTAATTCTTAGAGAACAAATGCTCATTATTTTTTTAATTCGATACAGGTTTTCGTTTTAACATTTTCATCATCAAGGTCGAAGCACTTGTCAAAAATCAACATGGCCTTTACCTAGATCGTGGAAAAAGTTCAGCGATTCATAAGAAGGATGGACGCCATACTCCTCATAACAGAAAATTTGTGATTCTAACTATCTGTATTGATTTATGGTTACTACAAACTCCTGAAATAAACGAAATTTTGAGGGCCTGCGGTATAAAAACGTTATGTTTTACGTCAATGACTCTCAGCGTGGGGTGCACGCTAAGGAGCAGAAATAGACATAGTGTCAGTAATTTTATTTAAAAAATCATGCACGCTCCCCAGGGAGCAATTGGCAGTGCAAGGACACAATGCGGGAAAGAGTCACGTCGATGAACACAACTCTTTTCCAGTGTCTATGTATCGAGGTGTGCAAGAGGTGCTACGTATGTCGCTAACGTAATGTATACGTACAATTGCTGGTGCGTTCGTACATGTGGCACGCACAATAAATTATATAGCATAACGAGTCTGTCAACTTTAGACAAATATATAAAGATAAAATTATCTAAAAAACCTGGGGATACTAAAATTTCATCTGAGAAGAAAATTTTTCAGTTTGATAAACATTATACTATGGGAAGGAAAGTTCAACTTTCTGAACAAGTAAAGGGAAGTGCCTATTCTTAAGTGAGAGTCTTTTTTTTTTTTAGTATCGATTGCTAAGGAGCAGAAATAGACATAGTGTCAGTAATTTTATTTAAAAAATCATGACTAGTACAGAAACACGCATGTCGCCTTTCCAAACAATCCCAACAGCCGCTGCAGATGGCTCAGAAAGGCTTCGAAAGGTCACAAGAGTTCAAGCAATCTTCAAACCTCACTTGACTTGCCTATAAGACACCAGCACCAAGAAAAGCTCGTCAAGTATTACGAAATTCCAAGAATTTATTTACAGGAAAAAAGAAGGCCCTAGCACTCACGATGAAACGTAAGCATTGCCAATTCAATGGGTGAAGGAAAAGGTAATTTGGACTGAGAAAAAATGAAGGAAAGTGATTTTTTTCAGATGAAAAGAAATTTAACTTAGATGATTCACATGGGTGGCAGTCATATTGGCGTGATTTGAGAGAAAATGAATAGATTATTAATAAAGTGAAGTTAATAGATTAATAGCAAGGCGAAGTTAGTTAAAGTGCAGAGCAGACACATGCTGTGAAGCACACTCAAATCGTTGGGAAAGGTCTTCTACCATTTCTTCAATGTCATAAAATCAAATCATATTTCAACAGGATAGTGCTGCAATACATACGTACTGCAAAGCACACAAAGAACAGATTTTCTTCCCACAATACCTACGACGTTCTGGATTGGCCAACTAATTCCCGGATCTGAATCCAATTGATAACATGTGGGGCATCCTTCCAAGGCATGTTTATCAAAATGGAGGACAGTTTGATGTAAGGAATTCATTGAGTGTATGCATTAAGAAATATTGTCGTGAAATACAGCTACCTTGCAACCCTTACTATAGTTTGCCGAAATTAAAGCAGTAATCAATCGTGGAAGTTCTATAAGCTCATGGCAATGCTCGTAAATAATGAATTAAATTTTATATTGCATAAATCTGACTAGTTCATTAATAATTACCTCCGCCAAGGAGGTTATGTTTTTGTCGTGTTTGTCTGTCTGGCTCTTTATCTGTCTGTTTGTCCGCATGTCTCTTTATCTGTTGGCTATTTTTTAACCGTCTCGTTGTCAGTCTGTCTCGTTGTCTGTCTGCCTGTTTGTCTATTTGTTAGGCTGGCTGTCGGTTTGTTTATCTGTCACCAAGATAACTCAGAAAGTTATGAACGAATTTTTGCGCAATTTACAGCGATTGTTAGGCAAGTTAACAGTAACAGATGATTGACTTTTTGTGAAAATACGTTCATCTGTTAGATTGTATGCCTATTCTTTTCTTAATACCGACAATAACTCAAAACGCTATGGAGAGATTTTCATGAAACTTTCGTGAGTTGTTAGGTTGACTACGAAGAATAAATGACCGAATTTTGTGAAGATCTGTTGGTTACTTCGTTTGGATAGCTAGTGAGCTCATGAGAAGGATGTGGACACATAGCTATTTCACTTCCTTCAGTTCAATACTCTGCTTTCAATTAGCTAGTATCTAGCCATTTCTATTGAATTGTTTTTGAATTTTGAAGTGTTTTTAAGTTTTCCAAAGGATTTTATAGCTATTTCACTTTCTTTAGTTCATTACTCTGTTTTTAATTAGCTCATAGCTAGCTATTTCTATCAAGTTATATTGGTAATTTGAAGTGTTTTCAAGTTTTTCAAAGGACTTTATATTTAAATTACAAATCATAGCATCTCTACTTATTAGATATTAAATGTAGCCATAGCATATACTGGTACTCTGCTAACAGCTTTTTCTTTACCCCTTCTTCTTAAAATTATTATTCTACAATAATAGGAAGTTGAAATGAACTGACTAAGATTGTTGATGATTTGCTAGCTACATGTTTACAAAGCAGAAAATCCATTAAATGTTTAATAAAATTGATAGAACTAGAAAAGAACAACGAAATATATATATAAAAAATAAATCATGTTTTTTTTTTGTTTTAACAAAAAACATGGTATTTGCCAACCCTGGAAACTGCTGATATTATTAGAAGGCACAAATGATTAGATTTTGATATTGATACAAACGAAATCATGGTTTCAGAACAACTTTAAATTTTTCATTACCGTCGCCTTATTTGGCGGAGGTATACACTTTCAGAGTGCTCTAGATACATTTTTCTTTCTCGATCGCGTAACTCTATAGGCCCCAATAAGGTTACATTTTTGCAACTAGTGCAGAGTAATGTAAAGGGTACAGTAACTGCTGGTGCCTGGAAACTTATGGCAATGTTGAAGCACTATTTTAAAAAGTTGTTAAGAAACATGGAAGTGTACTTAATGTATTTCCACCACTTTAGTCCCACAAAGGGTACATCAAGCGAGGTGGAAGTAAGGACATTTACAGTAGCATGTCAAGACACGTGAAACCCATCCATGCGGGTGCTTCCACGATGGACATATGTGCATTGGTACAACAAATCAAATGAAGAGAATAGAATAAAAGCAACATTAGTGCAAGTACAAAAATGGAAGGAAGAAAAGGCGGCACGAAAGAATAGAAATGTCTTGTAGGCCTAAGACAACCAACGAATGGGGTCCCCGCGACCACGACGTAGATAAGTCAGATCAGTAAGAAGCTAATCAGAAAGAGAGCCTAAAGCAGAAGATGCGTAGTTGTCAAGCAAGGACCGTCGTAGCAAATTCGTCAAGCGAAAGCACCAAAAGATAAACTCAGCGTGTGTACGGCAAGCTGAGCGCACACCGACAGGCACTGGGCACTCGCAGCACGTCCGCGCAGTTTAATATGCCACACGCGCTTCACTGCCGCACTAAAGTCACCAAAAGGTGCGAGTGTCGCGACCAAGCTGCACTCCTGTGTAAAACTTTTTCCCCAGAAG
>LQNS02278150.1:3232231-3247180 GCA_001587735.2 Parhyale hawaiensis
ATGAAATAAATCGAAAAAATACGGTGATATGTTCAAGAAAACCATATACGAAGGTCTGACGTCCCACACCTTAAACACTTCGACTCGTTGATGTGATGTAAATTTGCTACGTGCGGTCACAGCTATGTTTTATTTCAGTCCTATTGAGTCCTCCCGTTGCATTCTTTGCTTCCTGGGCGTACCTAACTAACTTAACCCCATAGCCTACGGCCCACCCTATGCTCCCGAAGGGGAATAAGTCAAAACACGATCGAGAAAACTAGACTGTTCTATTTATTTGCAACTGTCCCTGCCGTGAAAAAAATTACTGCAATGCAGTTGTCAACAAACCTCGCCACTGTTCTTGGTTGTGGAACTGATTCTACCCCAAAAGACGCAGTATGTTTCACAGGTCAATTAACTAAAGAAGCACTCTGAAAGCGCATACTTCCGCCGCTATGTTAACAGAAAATGCAAAGTGGTACTGTATGCAGGATTTAATTATATATCTTCGTCACCAAAATTTGATCAACCGTTCTTCGCAATATTGCTCGCAGTTCCGGAAAATTTCTCGAAGATCCGTCGTCAAGTATTTGCGTTACATTTTTACAAAGAAAAAGACAATTAGAGACACAAACGGATCAATAAACCATCACCAAAATTTTGTCATACATTCATCTTAACATTTCTAACAGTTTCAGGAAATTTTATCGAGATCCATTCAAAATTTTCGAATTATGATACTGACGAACAGAAACATATAGAGACAAACTGGAAGGTAGAGGAGCAAGCCATAAAAAATGATCATATGCTCCTCGTCAGATCCCTAGCATTTCTCTCATTTTTTGAGTTATATTGACATAAAAAACAGGTGGACAAACAAACTGTTCACTAGATTTCGTAGCTGCTTGATTTTTTTGCAATTGCCTTAGTTTGCGACTTTACCCTGTGTTAGAATGTTTAAGCCTGTGGAAAGCAGGAAGCACTTGTTTCATAAGTGTTATCTTTAACACACTGGAGAAGAACCATGAAGAATTACTGTATATCACATTATGAAAAAAATAAAAATAAATCAAACAAATCAATATAATAAAAAATTATAGATTTTTAAGTATTTTCAACGAAAAATCACCAACCCTGCAGCAGTAGGCCTTGTTTAGCGTGGGAATGTGAAAAAATAACTATATTTTAGGTGGAATTTAGTAGATTTTGGTGTATTTGGGTCGATTTCGTCCTCGTCCAAATGTCGGTGGATTTCGGCCGATTTCGGTGTTTAGGATGACTGATTTCTATGGTAACATACAACCGGAGAAAAGATTTGCTCCAGTAATTTCATTGTTACATTTTGCCATCTTGCAAATAAGGTTATTCTTCAACACTTCCTGCCTAAGATCAAGAAATATGCTACATGAAAGTAAACGAATTCTTGCATTGCGCTGTTGGTTTCACTGAAAATAATAATTATGTTATACGAGCCTTGTCCAAATCTGGAGAATTTCTCTCGAGGTGTGTTCAAGCGACAAAATTGTAATTTTGCTGTTCTAGGACAACGTAATAAAGGCCATAAGTAAACCACAAAATTTTCACAACAAATTTCTATATATTCTAATGTTCTCTAGGTCCACCCAGCGGCAACAGAGCCTGAAAACACGTACTCTAATCGCACAACAAATTATCTTGCTTTTGGAATAACAATACATACTAGATCATTTTACATACAACTTTTTTTCAAAAATGATAATAGGTAGGCCCCAATAATGGGAAGTTGGCTTTTAACACGTTAGCTAAGCGTCACGGCCAAGGGGCCATGACGCAATCAGGACAATGTATCTGCCATGAAATCTAAGACCAACTTGAGCCGATATTGGCCATTGTGGGGGAGTAAAACTACCCCCATCAACATATCGAGATGTGCAATTACGGAATATTTCAAATGAGCAAACACAATTGAATGTGACTGCGAGAATGCAACCCACGGCACCAACATCTAATATCGATAACGCTTAACGGGTTAATTGGTAGCGGAGATTTTCTACCAATGGGCTGGTAAAGCCTCTAACTCGCTATTGACTTTACCCAAGGCAAACGCACTTCGATTCGTCCCATTCTCAGCACGAAATAATCTTCCTCAATTGAGCTGAAACGTTGACGGCCGAGTAAACAAGGTGGGATTATTGCGCTAAATCTGGCAAATTGGAGCTAAGATCTGATTACTGCAGTAAATCCCGCAAATGGAGGAGGCTGCGTCTCAAAGATCGACATCAGACTTGCTTCTCAAAGGCCGCGCGTTCAATAGAGTACGTGGCTAATGAGCCTGAGGCAGACGATACGGGCGCTATTTTAGGCCATATGTGGCTGATATTCTGCTAAATGTGGCATAACCTATCGCCCGTATAATCTATATCATCCACATCTGGCCTCGAGAAGCTTATGAAATATATCTTCCAGTAATTAATATGAATTCAGAATGAGCTTTCGTTTCAGGGGCATGGCATGAATTACGTCCACCATCATACAGTTTGTGCCGCTCCACCTACAAAGAATTATGAAGATCGAAAGAAAGAATAAGATATCGTTAGGATAAAAAACTAAGTGTGCACGAAGTTTATTTTTATTCATCGAGCTAATAGATAATAATTTACAGAGGAGAAAGAAAAAGAAATGTAGCACATGGGACGCAGCAAGAAAGATATGTACAAGACTTTAGGCTAAGACTAATATCCTAACAGTGTCCAGCTCCAGAGCTGATAACTAAAAGGTAATAATTACGAAGCTATCATGACTTAGGCCTATCGTATGCCTCCGGACGAGACACAGAACGTATGAACATACTATAATCTTTCGGCCTCGGCTCATCATATGACCCTGGAGAAGACACATCCCGCATAGCCCTGTCACAACCTCGTGACATCGGTCCATCTTACGGCCCTGAAAAGAGGACACATCCCGTGTGGTCCTGGCACAACCTCGTGACATCGGTCCATCTTACGGCCCTGAAGAGAGGACACATCCCGTGTGGCCCTGTCTCAACCTCGTGACATCGGTCCATCTTATGCCCCTGGAGACGATTTAGTACGTAGGGGTCGATCTTGACCTTATTGCTTCGACCCATCATATACTACGGGATGAGACACAGTATGCGCGGACCATAGATACCATTACCTTGGGCGCATCGTATACTCAGGACGACACCAAGTGTACACAAACACCGGGTGCCCCCCACGCAGAAGCTCCCGTGCATGTGGCGGCACCGTAAGAAGATAAGCTGGCAAGTGGCGTGCGTGAGAGGTTAGCGTTACTGCCGCGCGCAGCCCCGCAGATGACCGCTATAATTGCATCAGTCACCACTTTACGAGCAGCACTTCACGCATCAACCTATGCCTGCTGCTGCAGTTTGTCAGATGCAGTTAGTCTGCTACGTTTAGCCCGTAACGTTTAGTCCGTCCATTACAATTATTCCGTTACATTTAGTCTGCTGCTGTGTAGTTGGGTATCATCTGCAATTGTTTGCTTAGTTTTAAGCTTTTTTTTTAGAAGTCGCAAGCCTGTAGATTGTTATATTCAGGTGTTAACTGACATAAACGCTATCAGTGGAAGTGGCAAGTGCGAGCATATAGAATAAACCGGGAAACTAATGTCCGGAAGATCACAATCTTTGAACACAGCAATTAGAGAAATAGGACGAACGATAAAAAATCAACGATGATGAAATTGGGAACTTCAACGGGAAAGTTTTAAACACCCACTTGACAATGCGACTAGGTGCATAAACTTTACCCCTCGATGCACATGCACGGATGATGAAAGGAGTTTTCGTTTCGATCGGATCAAGATAACCTGACCTGATTAGTTTTAATTTGTGTGCAACTTGACTCTTTACCGGACATGCTATTATACACGGTTACAATAATGACGTTAGT
Source organism: Parhyale hawaiensis (assembly GCA_001587735.2). Taxonomy (NCBI): domain Eukaryota; kingdom Metazoa; phylum Arthropoda; class Malacostraca; order Amphipoda; family Hyalidae; genus Parhyale; species Parhyale hawaiensis. The sequence continues at coordinate 3,236,131 of LQNS02278150.1, forward strand.
CCAATGCGAACGTTTTCTATTTGCCCATAAATAAATGGTTCAAATGTGAGCTTTTGATAAGCCTCTGCAAATCGCTTCAGGCGTTAATGGCAAACTGATGACGCTCGAGGCGACCAAAAACTCGTTCCTTCCCTGCAAGATTTAACACCTGACACTCGATTTAAAAGTGTGAATTGAAAGCTCAGGATTAAAAGTTTCAGAGAAGTTAAAGCCAAGCACAATAGATTATCCGATATAGGTCACGCCAGCACGCCTAAAGGCCCAGTAGGGCAAGCCTCTACTCCGCTACTGAAAAAAAAAAAAACACCGCCCCTCTTCACCCCCTTGGTGTTCTATGCAAGCCTATGCACTCCCCTCGCTGGAACTAATGCAGCTGCAAAATCCACGGGCATCTGGCCCACGATTTAGCTGTCATTGATCAAATTATATTTGCGTGTGCAGACTGCGAGTGTCGCCGCCCTAAATCGCGCCATAAAAGTTTCGAGCTGTCAAAGCAGGCAGCCACACCCGGAGGCGGGTAGGAAAATTGGAAAGCTGGCAATAAGGTAGCGGACTACTTCATTGGCTGTGATAAAGAATGTAACGATATTGATATTCCAACACGAGTGATCGTTAAGAAAAATTTTAGACGGCGGCTCATGAGTAAATTTAAATCCGTTTCATTGCAGCCCTAGTCTTCATAGCCATATAGAAATCTGTGTAGGTATCTAAAAGCAACGTGTTGCTCTCCGTCAGCGTTTCGTGGGGTGATTGCAAGCTCCTGACAGCTCTGTACCTTTATGGTACGATTTAACGCGTCGACACTCGCAAGCCACGCAGTCTGCACACGCAACTATAATTTGATCAGTGACAGCTAAATTATCTTCCAACTTCCGTAGATTATAAAGCTGAGTTCCTTCCAGTAACGTCAGCTTGAACTTGAAAAATAATGAATTTCACTATAGCTCTTGTCTTCTACGTAATTATAAAGGTGCCAACTGTCACAAGTTGCTACCACTCAGACACGAATTTAGATTGGACAGTTTAGAGCGAAGCTCGAGCGTAGCGGCGAGAGGCCGCCGCAGCAAAATAACTATCATTAACTAAATAACAGTAATTTGCCACGATGACATCGCTTTAGCCACGTGACCTAAAATAAGAATAGGACGACACTGCGGTAGCCAATGTTAAGAGCTACGGCTAGTGAATGCATTAGACGTAATGCAGTTATATTTATAAGGATGGCTAAAGCCTCTTTTTTTCGAGTTCAATCAAGAAAGTGACGCACTTAAAAACGATGTGAACTTAGCAATTTATTTGATTTGCAGTTTGACGTCAACAGACACCACCGAAAGTTTTGCCCAACATAATCTCAACATGTTCGTTTTTCGAAGAAGTAGATAAACTGTCCTTACGTCACGCATCAGTGTGAAGCTTCTTAATTCGCACCGAAACTACAATAAGAACACAAGAAAAACTATAAATTTAAATTACATATGGAAATTAAAAGTAACTAGAGAGCACTCTGAGAGTGCACACCTCCGCCAAGCATAGTAACGTAATGAAAAATTCAAATAGGTTAACATACCAGGAAATTTTTTATCAACGCCAAAAATCTAATCATTTGTGCCTATCGATAGGATTACCAGCTTCTGCAATTTTCCTGAAGATCCGTTCGTAACTTTTTGAGATAGGTATGCTACTAACAAACATTATGACAAACACAAGTCAAACACACAAATGGACGTACCGATCATCACCAAAATTGAATCAATTACAACTTTAAAATTACTAGCATATCCGGTAAATTTCATAAAGATCCATTGATAACTTTTTTGAGTTACTGAGCTAACACGAATGCAGTCAAGCACAGCAACAAACAAACGAACGAACCAACAGATCATCAGAAAAAATTGGTCATTTACTCTTCGCAATATCTCTAACAGCCCATGGAAATTTCATGAAAATCCGTCCATAACTTTTTGAGTTATGGTTTTAAGAAACAATAGACAGACAAACAGATGAACGGATTTTCACCAAAAGTTAATCATCTGTTAGTGTTAACATGCCTAGCATTCCTATTTTGTAAAGATCCGTTCACAAAAACAAAAAGACAGACATTACGAGAAAAACAGAACCTTCTTGGTGGAGGTAGCAATTAGAGTCAACTTTTCCTTTTAGTGATATAAATTTGTAAAGTTCTAGAGGTATGTGGAGCAAATATAAATAAAATATGTTTAGAGACAATTCAAAAGCTAGAACACTCTGAGAGCGCATAGCTCCGCCAGCAAAGCAACGTTAACGAAACATTCAAATTGAGTCTGAAACTATGATTTTCTTTGTATCAACACCAAAATATAATCATTTATGCCTTTCGATAGCATTAATAGCTTCTGTAATTTTCTTGAAGAACAGTTCATAAGTTTTCGAGTTATGCTAGTAACAAACATTATGACGAACATAGGCTAAGTCATACACAGAAACGGACCAACCGATCATCACTAAAGTTTAATCAATTATGTGTTTTAGCATTATTAACAATTCCTGTAAAATTCATAAAGATACATCCATAACTTTTTGAGTTATTGTGCTAACAAGCATAAAATCAAACACAGCGACAAACAAACGAACAAACAGATCATCACAAAAATCTGGTCAGTGGCTTTTCGTACTACACCGGTACCTAACGACTAGTGTAAATTTCATGAAAATCCGTCCATAATTATTTTTTAGTCATGGTACTTAGATAAAATAGGCAGACAAACAAAAAAACGAACGGATTTTCACCAAAAGTTAATCATCTGTTACTGTTATCAAGTATAAAAGTCCCCATAAATTTCGTAAAGATCCGTTCATTACTTTATGAGTAACCTTGGTGATTGTCATACAGACAGAGACCAATAGACAAAGAGACAAAAGGACAGACAGACAAACACAGCAAATACATAACTTCCTCGGCGAAGTTAACTATCAATTGAAATTAATAACAATTTTTAAATTATATTATTAAGATTAAACTTCTAATAATTAAAGTTATAATTGTGTTATGAATTAAATTATATGTATCATGAACAAAATTCATGAAGAGTAACAATCATGTAAGTTATATAAGGGCATGAAGAGTAACTATGAATTTTAATAATGTATAAGAACCCAGCGAGTAAAAATTTGAGTTATTTAATTATGTGTATAAAGTTATGTATAGATATTTATGCATATTGATGCCTATGTTAACGCCTTGAGCCTACAACGCCCGACATACAAATTCCAATACAAGCACTAACTCCTTTTACAGCGTACATATCTATTTCAAATTGGATAAATACATTTTTAAGACCAAAAATATACAGATCCCATGATGAAATTTGCGTTTTGGTGCTCTTTCTTTACAGTACATTACACAACCAATCTTTAGTTTGGCTTTAAATAATAAAATTGACAATCAAAATATTAGTAATGCCATGGCTAAGTACGCGCAAAAAAAGGACATTGTGCAAAACAGGGAAGATTGACTAAACACCAAAATTACTTAATTATTATTATTATTATTAAATCACACCAGACTAGCGACGTGGGAACGGAGAAACTCCATGAGGTTAACAAACCATCGCGCGCAACCAGCCCAGCGGGTGAAGAAAACAAAAGAATGAAAAAAAAGAAGATCCAAGATCACACATCGTTTAAAGCTGCCAATACCCGCACCAGCCAAAACAGAGCCATCAAGACCATTTCAAACATCCACACACGATGGAAAAAACGAACGGGAACACTGGCCCGTACGGCATCGCAACGGTTCCAAGGCAAATTCATGAAGAGCACCAGTACGCGGAGTAGACCTCAACTTAAGAACCAAGATTATGCCAGTGTCCTAACATAGACAAGACTACAAATACTCTCAGAAAGAATAAGAGGCAGGGAAGGAAAAAGATGGATAGGAATCAAATGTTAATTTATATTGAATAGTTTAGGCCTCCGTTTCCCCAACAAAGACGATCTTATAGAGGTAAAAAGAAGGGATATATATCACTTTAGGATCTCGATAAGTTGTCTTGCAGTCGAGAAAGTTAAGCTTACCCCTACACGGACCAGGACACTTCGATGATCTAGAAGCCGACGTTAAACTTAGGGTGACAATGGAACCTATGAAATATATCTAGGAAAGAGACTCTTCAGGGTCCTTTATGAGCCCAACATTATTCTGTAGCCCTGTATCACTGAATGACTTTGAATAGGCGAACGAAAGTAACATAACCCCTCTGCCCATTCTGTCTAACTGATTATGGAGACCACCAGGCCTACCGCCAGGCAGTTGTCCTGCAGTTATTTTTATACTGGAAACCCCCGATTAACCCTAGAGCCCCATCGTGGGGAGATTTTCACCCGGCTGAATGTTGCGATCATTGGACTCACACACATGCGTAAGCGGCAGCTGGCTACGCTTCTCAATAGCTTCCATTTTTTGTTTGTTTGTTTGTTTGTCATGGTAGAATGGTAGACGGTGGGTGTGCGCTCTCACTCGAGGCTCTGCATTCACCCTACAAGCGAATGTTGGTGCTTTTGGGAGAACTTCACCCGGCGTTGTGGTGACCGTGACACTTTTAACCAAGGTCTACGCTGTAATGAGTCTACTGACTGTACTATTTTGTGAAATCTCCTGTATTTTACTGCACTAATGTGTAATAAGCTTTTGAATTGTGCCTAGTATACCGAATTTGTACTGATTCTTACCGCTGTTACTGACTTTATAGTGAATAAAACCAAAAAAGACCAACTTTTAGGATGCGCAATGAAAACAACTGCACCAAATAAGAATAGTCCTGCTCTTGGAGACTTCTGCTGTACAGCGGTGCTGAGGTACATGAACCCTCGCCTGAGTTAGTTGGTAGTTGCAGCCCTCCACTGCCAGTGGGAGCTGTATGGGGAGACAAAAATGGCTATTTATAAAATAAATGGAGACATTATTTTTTGTCTCCCTCATACAGCTCCCACTGGCAGTAGAAAGCTGCAACTAACTCAGGCGAGGGTTCAAGTACCTCAGCACCGCTGTGCAGCAGGACAAGTCTCCAAGAGCAGTGTTATTTTTTCAGTGCTTTTTTTCTCAACACATCTTAAAATTTTGTTCATTTTAGTTTAGTTCACAATAAAGTAACATCATGAAGAATAAGCACAAATTAAACATACTAGGCATAATTCCAAAGCTAATGAGGTATTTTGTCACTGTGTATCATGTAATAAACCGTGATGAAAAATTAGTATGAATTTTTTATACTTCAAAAACGGGTGAATTTCTCCCAGCAGTGTGGTTAACGTAACTCGAAATGGACGATGGGGTTCTAGGGTTAAGGTAGTCCTGATCAGTGCAAAGTGGATCAGCGTAGCCTCCGTTTTGACGACGAAACCTCGGTCGGCACATCAATTTTCTAACGGGAGTTCAATTAACGCCATTGCCTTCTTATGAAGTTGAATAATTTCCATAATGTAGCAAAAAATATTGTTAAGGTATCGCCACATAATTTACCACTTTTAATCGTTGATTTATAAAATTGTTGTTAATGTGATAGGAATTAAAAACTTAGCAGATACCACAGTTTTACTTGAATGGTCGATTCCGTCCGGAATGAGGTTGATTATATTTACAATAATTGCTTGCTGGTGAAGTGCTGGCAATATTAGCTAATTGTTGCAATTTTAGCTATTTATGCTAGGAAAATACTACCCTTTTGGCACTTCTGGCAATGAGGGTAAGTACCGCAATGGTCGGCGGTGATCTAATGATCGGCACCCCTTCACAAGAACATAGCACCCACCTTTAGATCTCAATTATAAACCATCCGATTGCTGAGGGGTGCCGACCATTGCTGCACTTACCCTACAGCAATTTTTCCCAGGGTGTGACCAGAAAAACACATTAATAAATAATTGCGCATTGTGGAAATTTTATGCAATGTTACCAGTGCCTCACAAATTCTCGCCGATCCAGACTTTTTAGCAGGTCTAATTTTTTATGACAATGTAAATTAATGTTCTTAAAAACACTACCTACGGAGTAACGCTACAATCAACGTACAGCAAACCCATTACTATACACTCCAACTGTTCACTCTATTCACGGCCCACTCGCGTCATCACTAACACAAAGATCGAGGTCGTAGGCGGATTGATGTAACTTCGACAAAAAGTTTTCTAATTAACATAAGAACCTGAAACAAGAAGCAAACTGTTCATGGTGATGCGAGGAATATATCTATAAGCGAGAAATGCAATTTCGCTAGTGTATGACGGCATCGCTCGGCTCCGGACACTGAATTTCTAGACACTCAAATGACTTAAAAGTCACCAATATTTTACTGTCTTTATCTCTCACCGAATACCTGCGCCGATGACATTACGTTTCTTAAACTGCATTCCCTGCGTTACCGTGAATAGTTTGTTTCTTTCTCAAGGTTCTTCTGTTAATTAGAAAAAATTATATTACGCGTCACCACTAAGCGGGAAGACCCAATTAAATATATTATTTGCAAGTAGTAGATCATCAAGTATGCCGTATGCTTTAAGTTATCAGTAAGACTAAAATATGATTTCGTGCTGTGCAGCTGTCTACGAGTAGTAATTATTATTGAATTAAAACTATAGGTATAGCACATTTTTTTATACTGCACGGTAATATCTAACAGGACAGGTGGCAGCATCACCACAGTAGAAGTTCCCAATACGTGCGCCTGCGATCCCCTGAAACAACGCGAATTCTGAGCGCTCAGCCAATAGAGAAAGCTGTATTTTGGAACTGGCGAATTATACTGCAATCCTGCGAATTGGGGAACTTTTGCTGTGCTCTTGTTTGGAGTTCCACAAAAGTGTACGGCACCCGTGGCGGTTCATGTACCACAGTTAGGCCGAGGCCCTACCAGCGAGGCAAGTGACGTGCAACGCGACAAATTTGTCGCACGACAAAATGTTACGGAGGGTACAGCAGTCTGCTGCCCCACCGCCACAACTTGGGTTCCTCGCGACACCCGTGCATTGCTGCAACACGACTCCCGCAACAATCGCAATACGTCGCTTGTTGCTTACTCTGGGGCCCCGGCCTTAGGGAACCGATGTGCTGAGGGTCGCCCAGCAACTTGCACTGCCACTCTTGCAGCCCCAGATGCCGCTAAGATCTACGACGCAGCCACAGTGCCAGCGTCCGGAGAGCTCCGGAGGAGGCCAGTATGCACAAGACAACTAATGGGTTTGTCTGAGAACATCGCCTGAATATGACAAACTGTCGCGCTCAGTATATTCCGGAGGCCGTGAATTGCGAGACTGCAGATCCTGGCAAGTGAATGTTCAGTGAATGCAGCCGGGAAGGTACCTAGGTAAGGCTTTGGAAATGAAGGACTTGTAATGTTTATGATGTAAATGAAATATGAAAAACGGTGCACGAAAAAGATTTGATTGCTAAATTACGGGGATCCAAAGCATACGGCACCTTGAGTAAACTATCGGCATTGATGGTAAGAACACGAAAGAAACTGAACGTTCAAAAAATTAACTAAAATCGACATGTAAACAAGGAAAAAGAAATAACTGAGCAGGTTGACATAGATTCAGGAAGGAAATTAGTTGTACGCAAAATAAAATATGGAAATTATTTACCATTTCGCCCAGTCAAGTTGATGCATATGGAATGTGTTATTAGATTGACACATCCTGAATCCAAAAATCACAACCATAATTCAGGGAAATGCTTACTTTTCGAAATATTTGTCTTCGAAGTTCTATTTTCCCCTATCTAATGCTGAAGAAAAAAATTCCAAGGTACCCAACTTTTTTTCCAAACTGGAGCAATAGCAATATTGATAATTAAAGTAGGTTTTTTGGTGGTAACTAACCAAACCAGACTAAACCTAACCTAACCTAACCTTAGTTACTACCAAAAACCTTCTTCAATCATCAAAAGTTCTGTTGTCCCTTTTGGCAAAAAAAAGTTTGGTACCTTGAAATTTTTTTCTTCAGTATTAGATGGGGGAAACAAAGAATTTCAAAGTCAAATATATCGAGAAGTAAGCATTTCCCCGAATAATCGTTGTGATTTTTGGATTCAGGACGTGTCAATCTATAAAGAAACACACTTTATATCTATCAACTTTACTGGGCGAAAAGGTAAATAATAGCCTAAAATATTTAACGGGCGAATTCAAAACACAAGTCATTGCATTCCATTATAAAGACCAAGGTATATTCGTTTATTTAACTACTTGTCAATTTTTTCCTCATGCTTACAGAATTCTCATTTTCCACGGCTGCCATGGCTTCGGCGGTAAATTTTTCGAGTGGCAGAAGAAGTATCATTGATAGGACTCCAGGGACTTTTTGAGGTTTAGCTGGGTCCAAAAAATTGGTGTATTTTTAATTTGTTTCTATGCATTTTTTTCATGTAGAGTCAGAATCTTAAGTTCGTGTTTGTCGGTCGAGCTTAGCTTTTGAGGTAAAGGGAAAAAAACAATCCCATTGTTTTCTTATGGGAGAAAACAGGCAGAGTGTACTGGACAACCTTTTAAATGAGATTCTAACCTGGCCTGGCCTAGCATAACCTAACCTAGATTAAGTCCTATTTAAAACACTGTCCAGTGCACTGCGCCGTCCTTGGGTATTTTCTCCCATAGGAAAACAATGGGACAGGTTTTTTGCCCATTACTCAAAAACTAGGTTCGACCGACAAAAACAGACTTCAGATTCTGATTTTGCATGAAAAAATACATAGAAACAAATAAAAAATATACTCTTTTTTTCAGACCTAGCTAAAATTCAATAATATCGACTCTAGTCGTATCTTGAATACGTCGTACTTCTCTAGGATTGTTGTTAGCCCATTCTAAAGGTCAGGTGTATGTTTGCGGTATTGTCTCTCACTGCGACAAAAATGATGGATCTCTGAAAGGGAATTGGCGGCACTCATCACTGCTGACATTGGGATCGAAGAACAGGGAAGCGAGTGCGTTGCAGCTTCCTTCTCTGAATCACGACCAGGGGCAGGAACAATGGCGAGCTGTCAAGACAATAATAGAGACTGCCTTTTTGACAGCGAAGTACACTAGCGGTAGCTATATAAGAGAGCTTAAGGTCAAAGTGAATAGAAATTGTTCACTTGAAGAGATCGAGTTGGTTTGAAAACAAAAGTTGAAGAGTGCCATGACATATTTTTTGAGAGGGTAGAGTGACTCCAGTGTACCAAAACTTAGATTAAAATATAACTCCGCTTGAGGCTCCATCTCACCATACTTGCGTCCCTTGTGTCTGCACGTTACGCATTGCAGTATTAGATAGGAGAAAATTCAAGTGGTAAGAAGTTCTGATTTTCGCTGGAAAGAAGTTCAACCACTGCCGTCTTCTTTTTACCATCTTAAAAAAAAATCAGTCAGTATTGAAGCAAAGGCTTGAAGATCATTTTACCCCTTTCATATCCACCGCTTTGATTTTTTTATGTAATATTATGTTCACTTCGTTGGTGGCGAATGGCATTCTTGAGTAGGCCAAATGCATAGCTAGGATACGGTACGGGAGAAGGGAACGGGGAGTGTGCGACATCTCAACTCAAAAATATTTTTTGAATCGACTCGGCGATATCTAAGGAAATACAACATCTCAAGCACAGAGAGTTATGCAAATGTAACTGATGAAATTGACCGAGTCTGTTGTTGTATGGCTTTCGCATCAAACAGCAGAAATACAAGATGGACTACTGATCAATACCAACGGGCACCAAAACAGTGCGAAAAAATCGGATACGCCGACAACTAAATTGAAACGTACAAGACATTGAAGGACTAAATTATCTGTAAGCTGTGGGTAATAGAGCTTAGAAAAGATGCGCAAGTACATAGGAGTACAATGCAAGAAGTACGGTCGCATTTTTATGTCTTTCTCAAGACACAACTGTGAATTTTTTACAGACAGAGCATAATACGTGATTCACAGGGGAAATCAGAATACCAAGAGAGATTAGACAAGGTGTAAGGTAGATGGACTGCGTAAGGATAGACAGGGTTAAGCGGCGGACATTAGTTTAGACCGGTTGGGTTACGTTAGAAGCGCGGCTTCAGGTCACGCGAAATCAAACGGGTTCCATGGGCCCAAAAGTACCGTCGTACCTCCACGTACGTATCAAGGAACATGGGCGAATTCTTAGCTGACAGAACAAATGTGTGATTCACTGGTGACATCACTATACTAAGAGAGGTTAGAAGAGGTGAGCGTTAGACGGACTGCGTAACGGTAGACAGGTTTAAGCGGCGGACATTAGTTTAGAAGGGGTAGCTTAAGCTAGACGGGCTAGCTGCGTCAGCTCAAACTAAGATGAGTGAAAACATTAATTAATTAACCGGGGAATTTCGACTGGTCCCTCTAGTCAGTACTATATAATAATTCATGTCGTATTTTGATTTATAAAAATATTTATATTTTTCCTGTCACGCTCAATGGTAAAAAAATAGGACGAAATTTGACAGCTGAAGACTGTATCTAGAATACGGGGTCGCACTCGGCAACTCCAATTCAGGGACCTAAGTTCGCCTGTATGACCGAGTTTGGACATGTTCAAAGGTGCTACGGGAGATGCCACTTGACTGCGCCGTATAATCCAGGCCTATATCCAGTTTATCAGGCACAGTATTAATTTTCACTTAGGATGCTCCCTGAGAATAAAAAAGCACAGAGACAATGGGGGGTTTTCGCGGAATACTAATTTTGTGATGGCTGGGACCACTAGTTCATTATTATTCTGCTACTGCACCCGGATGTCAAGAAATGGCGGCAATGAAATTCATTAAGTAATAAGTACTTCGTCATCTTTCGGGCTAGTACAAAATATTCTCTTACTAGATTACCCAGCCGTCAAAAATGACTGCAATGACTTTGGATGAACGTCTTCATTGTTCTTGTTGTGGCACGGTGTGCCGCCAGCACATTATGTGCAGCAAGCACAGCCTCCGACTTCCGCTGAGAGTTAATAAAAGAGCCCGCTGAGATAAATTGAGCGTTCATTCCGTCGCCGCAGCCGTAATAGGCAGTCACTACTAAGTTTATCTGA
>LQNS02278150.1:3261734-3276595 GCA_001587735.2 Parhyale hawaiensis
AGACCCTATGAGGAATGCCATCCGCTACCAGCAAAGCAAGTAAAATTTTTGTAAGGAAAACGAAAGCGTAGATATGATACGAGTGAAATGAACTCAAGTCTCTAATTTACGCCTAACTATTTGTGAAGAGCGTGACACACACACACGTAGATACAAGCGTATTACTATATAGATGTTAAGAGTAATAATAAAAAAACGTGGAGTTTTCGAGGGTTCCCCTGGTAAATATATACAGCAACTACATAAATAAATTTATGAATACACAATGGCTTTTACTAGAATGTTATGATACCTAGCTCCAGTCTCCCTAACTGCAGTATCCGCTGAATTAAAAAAAAAAAATTGAAGGTGAAGTAAGGAAAACATGTGCACTGGATCAAATGAGTATTAGTAACGCTCTAATATAAGTTTACTCTAGGAAGTGTTACTTGAAACGTACTGTACACTCTTGAAAGTAAAGAAAGGTTCGTATGGGTTCCATTTATTTTGAAATATCAATGATCTAAATAAAACACCAGAGGTCCCAAATGGAACCAAAAAGTTCATTGCCATATCGACTGGATCTGAAAGTTTTTCAAGATTATATTTCAGACACAAAAATTTGTTCAGGGTCCTAACTTCCACACTATATACAGACGAGATCTCGTATGTTCAATAGGCTTATGAAACGACAGGTTCATTTTTAGAGAACAAAAGCTCATTATTTTTTAACCCCATACAGGTTTTCGTTTCGACATTTTCATCATCAAGGTCTATATATATAAGCACTTGTCAAAAATTAACATGGCCTTTACCTACGTCGTGGTTTTTAAAAAGTTCAGCGATTCATAAGAAGGATAGACGCCATACTCCTCATAACAGAAAATTACTGATTCTAACTATCTGTATTGATTTATGGTTACTACAAACTCCTGAAATAAACGAAAAATTGAGGGCCTGTGATACAAAAACGTTATGTTTTACGTCAGTGATTCTCAGCGTGGGGCGAACGCCCCCAGGGAGCAATTGGCAGTGCAAGGGCGCAATGCGGGAAAGAGTCACGTCGATGAACACAACTCTTTCCAGTGTTTGTGTATCGAGGTGTGCAAGAGGTGCTACGTAAGTCGCTGACGTAATGTATACGTACAAATGCTGGTGCGTTCGCGCATGTGGCACGCAGAATAAATTATATAGCATAACTAGCCTGTCATCTTCATTTAAAAAAATCGATTGGTTTTCCCCTTTTGGGATACATATCAGTTCAGGGCACAGAGAGAAAACAATGTATTTCGGAATTACTAAACAAATATATAAAGATAAACTTATCTAAAAAATCTGAAGATACTAAAATTTCATCTGAGAAGAAAATTTTTCAGTTTGATAAACATTATACCATGGGAAGGAAAGTTCAACTTTCTGAACAAGTAAAGGGCAGTGCCTATTCTTACATCAGAGTCTGTTTTTTTTTCAGTAATGATTGCTCAGGAGCAGAAATAGACATAGTGTCAGCAATTTTTTTTTGTTCAACAAATCATGGCTAGTACAGAAACACGCATGTCGCCTTTCCAAACAATCCCAACAGCCGCTGCAGATGGCTCAGAAAGGCTTCGAAAGGTCACACGAGTTCAAGCAATCTTCAAACCTCACTTGACTTGCCTAAGACACCAGCACCAAGAAGAGCTCGTCAAGTATTACGAAATTCCAAGAATTTATTTACAGGAAAAAAGAAGGCCCCAGCACTCACGATGAAACGTAAGCGTTGCCAAGGCAATGGGTGAAGGAAAAGATAATTTGGACTGAGAAAAACTGAAGAAATGTGATTTTTTTCAGATGAAGAGAAATTTAACTTAAATGATCCATATGGGTGGCAGTCATATTGGCGTGATTTGAAATAAAATGAATAGATTAATAACAAAGTGAAGTTAATAGATTAATAGCAAGGTGAAGTTAGTTAAAGTGCAGAGCAGACAGATGCTGTGGTGTACACTCAAATCGTTGGAAAAGGTCTTCTACCATTTCTTCAATGTCATAAGCAAAGTCAAATCATGTTTCAACAGGATAGTGCTGCAATCCATACGCACTGCAAAGCACACAAAGAACAGATTTTCTTCCCACAATACCTACGTTCTGGATTGGCCAGCTAATTCCCGGATCTGAATCCAATTGACAACATGTGGGGCAACCTTCCAAGGCATGTTTATCAAAATGGAGGACAGTTTGATGTAAGGAATTCATTGAGTCTATGCATTAGGAAATATTGCCGCGAAATATAGCTACCTTGCAACCCTTACTATAGTTTGCCGAAATTAACGCAGTAACCAAGTGTAGAAGTTCTATAAACTCATGGCAATGCTCGTAAATAATTAATTAAATTTATATTACATAAATCTGACAACTGTATTTCATTAATAATTACCTCCGCCAAGGAGGTTATGTTTTTGTCGTGTTTGTCTGTCTGGCTCTTTATATGTCTCTTTGTCTGCATATCTCTTTATCTGTTGGCTATTTGTCCGTCTCCTTGTCGGTCTGTCTCGTTGTCTGTCTGCCTGTTTGTCTATTTGTTTGTCTAGCTGTCGGTTTGTTTATCTGTCACCAAGATAACTCAGAAAGTTATAAACGAATTTTTACGCAATTTACAGCGATTGTTAGGCAAGTTAACAGCAACAGATGATTAACTTTTGGTGAAAATACGTTCATCTGTTTGTTTGTCTGCCTATTCTTTTCTTAATACGTACAATAACTCAAAACGCTATGGAGAGATTTTCATGAAACTTTCGTGAGTTGTTAGGTTGACTACGAAGAATAAATGACAGAATTTTGTGACGATCTGTTGGTTCCTTCGTTTGTTTGTAGCTGTGTTTGATTTTATACTTCTTAGCACAATAATACAAAAAAGTTATGAATGGATCTTTATGAACTTTACAAGAATTGTTAGTAATGTTAAAAGACATAACGTTTAAATTTTAGTCATGATCGGTAAGTCTGTTTGTGTGTTTAACTTCTGTTTGTTTGCAGCATGACCAAAAAAACTTGTGAACGGATCATCGAGAAAATAACAGAAACTGCCAGGGTTGGCGGGTTCAAACAAAACGGTTTAAACCAAATAAAAAAACCACGGTTTAAACCAACTAAAAGCAATTTTTTTGTTCGATTTTCTTTTGTTTTCATTCAAAGTATTGCAAAACAAACAGTCTTACTTCTAGTACTTACTATATTTTATTTACAAAATTGAAAGGATGAGTTACAGTGTTTCTATACAGGAATCCGTTTGACTGTTAGGACAGATTGGGTTAACTATTGTTTAGGTTTATTAAAAACCTATAACTTATTACATTTTGCTTTGTTTCAATTTAGAGATGCATATCTAGTTATATTCTGGTAAGCTAGCAGCTAATGAAAATTAGAAGTAGTAGTTGTAATTGATATTAGATAGCTAGTGAGCTCATGAGAAGGATATGGACATATAGCTGTAGCTAGCCATTTCTATACAATTTTTTTTCGTATTTTGAAGTGTTTTTAAGTTTTCCAAAGGATTATATAGCTATGTCACTTTCTTTAGTTCATTACTCTGTTTTTAATTATCTCATAGCTAGCTATTTCTGTCAAGTTGTATTGGTAATTTGAAGTGTTTTAAAGTTTTTCAAAGGACTTTACATTAAAATTACAAATAATAGCATCTCTACAGATTAGATATTAAATGTAGCCATAGCATATACTGGTACTCTGCTAACAGCTTTTTCTTTACCCCTTCTTCTTAAATTATTATTCTAAAATAGGAAGTTGAAATGATGTGACTAAGATTGCTGATGATTTGCTAGCTACATGTTTGCAGAGTAGAAAATCAATTAAATGTTTAATAAAATTGCTAGAACTAGAAAAGAACATGAATATATATATATAAAAATAAATCATGTTTTTTTTTTGTTTTAACAAAAAACATGGTATTTGCCAACCCTGGAAACTGCTGATATTATTAGAAGGCACAAATGATTAGATTTTGATGCTGATACAAACGAAATCATGGTTTCAGAACCACTTTAAATTTTTCATTACCGTTGCCTTATTGGACAGAGGTATAGACTTTCAGAGTGCTCTAGATACATTTTTCTTTCTCAATCTCCTAACTCTATAGGCACCATTAAGGTTACATTTTTTGCAACTAGTGCAGAGTAATGTAAAGCCTACAGTAACTGCTGGTGCCTGTAAACTTATGGCAATGTTGAAGCACTATTTTAAAAAGTTGTTAAGAAATATCGAAGTGTACTTGACGTATTTCCACCACTTTAGTCACACAAAGGGTACAGCAAGCGAGGTGGAAGTAAGGACATTTACAGTAGCATGTCAAGACACGTGAAACCCATCCATCCGGGTGCTTCCACGATGGACATATGTGCATTGGTACAACAAATCAAATGAAGAGAATAGAATAAAAGCAACATTAGTGCAAGTACAAAAATGGAAGGAAGACAAGGCGGCACGAAAGAATAGAAATGTCTTGTAGGCCTAAGACAACCAACGAACGGGGTCCCCGCGACCACGACGTAGATGAGTCAGATCAGTAAGAAGCTAGTCAGAAAGAGAGCCTAAAGCAGAAGATGCGTAGTTGTCAAGCAAGGACCGTCGTAGCAAATTCGTCAAGCGAAAGCACCAAAAGATAAACTCAGCGTGTGTACAGCAAGCTGAGCGCACACCCACAGGCACGTACTGAGCACTCGCAGCAGCAGGCGCGTCAAATTATACGGTGTGCGCGAAGTGACGGCGTGATTTCAGTGGTTTTCCACGCTCACAGCGCTGGTTCGACGTGAGGACACATTTTGAAAAAGCCCAGAAGTAAATTCTCGCTTTGGGAAAAACTCTTGCATATGCAGAGGCGGCATCGGTCTCGAGGCCACCCGGAGGTGAAAAATAGCGTATGCAGGAGTCTTTTTGGTTCTGGAAAGCAAAGTTCTCGCTGTAATGAAACAGTACAAGAGCACAAACAATTCTGCTGTTTTTTTATCCATTAAGGCGGATGTCAAATGACAATTTTGATGTCTATAAACATATCCCCCCACGTAGTCAGGACCTCTGCTACAGAGGAGGGACCCGAAGCTACGGAGGGTGCTCTCCCCATTTTGTCCAGAAGATTTTCGAACGTGTTGACTCTCGGCGCACAAAAAAACTTCATTGAACACATAGCCTTGCCATATGTTAAGACCAATATCCCTCCCTAACCTCCACCAACTTCATGGCACCTAGTGCTCTCAATTGCAGAATAAGGGTACGTAAAATAGCTAAAGAAATAAGAAATTTTGATTACCTTTAACTAGCGCACAAACATCTATTTTTTGTGTTGAAGGAAATGATAGAGCGCTTGAAATGTAGAGAAGAACGAAATTCATCTGTCTCAACTAACGCCCGAGTACATGTAACCGCACCACGCCGCACCAGACAGCACCACGCACCCAGCAGCACTACGCACCCCGCAGCACCACGCATCCAGCAGCACCACGCACCCAGCGGCACCATACACCCAACAGCACCATACACCCAACAGCACCACACACACTCAAAAGCATTACGCACCCAACGACACCACGCACCCAACAGCACCACGCACCTAACAGCACCACGCACCCAACAGCACCACGCACCCAACAGCACCACGCACCCAACAGCACCACGCACCTAACAGCACCACGCACCCAACAGCACCACGCACCCAACAGCACCACGCACCCAACAGCACCACGCACCCAACAGCACCACGCACCCAACAGCACCACGCACCCAACAGCACCACGCACCCAGCAGCACCACGCACCCAGCAGCACCACGCACCCAGCAGCACAACGCACCCAGCACCAAACAGCACCACGCACCCAGCAGCACCGCGCATCCAGCAGCACCGCGCATCCAGCAGCACCACGCATCCAGTCGCACCACGCACCCAGCAGCACCACGCACCCAGCAGCACCACGCACCCAGCAGCACCACGCACCCAGCAGCACCACGCACCCAGCCCCCGCTTAGCTCGGCATCAGCTGGCTCACTCACTCAGTACAAAACGGCCAACAATAACTGCTCGATACAGGCGAGGCAGGCCGCGCTGAGGCCCTAATGCTCTCGCAGGGCTCCAGTTGCACAGTGGCTTACGGGCCCGCCTAATGCCACTCGACCATCTGTTACGCCGCCGCTGTAATGCGTCTCCTGACGCTCGGGAATATCACAGTGATGCAGCTGAGCGACAAAACACAGTGAATGGCGATGAAAGTTGTGGAGCGCTTCCATTGTTCGAAACGGTTTCTACCGCAATGTTCAAATACAGTCAGGTTGACGCAAAGGTAGTGTCCGATTGCCAGAACAAATGTTTCAGAACGAATTCATTGAATTTTTAACCTCTTCTTGTAGATACAAAGTACTCTGCGTCTAATTTGTACCATTTTCTCTCAAATCATTCAATTTTTGCCCATAATTTTTCAAAAATTTTACCCCAATATTTGTCCCACCTGAAGGCCACGTAAGAAAAATTTTACTCGGCGAAATTCATAAATGTGTTAATGCAAGTGCGGCAGCGAAATCCATTCAGAACACTTATGAGGATGATGCAGTGAATGGGAAGAAAATGCAGGAGATGGTATTCCAAAGTCCCTTCGAAGTGGTGAGTGCTTTCACTTCGGAAGATTAGCAAAAAACGTATAAAAACTGGATTCCGCATTACTGAAGCTTTTGTTTCAGAGAACCACACCAATACCACGAGGGAACTTACAGCGAATTTAGCCCATCCGACCCTGGTACACCAGCTAAAATACATTTTTATCTTGGGTTTTTAAACAATCGGGCATTTTCTTGCACTATTGTAACCCATGAATCCCTTGCACGCGTTACAGTGATGCTGTTTCGCCGAAAGTGACTGATTCTGTAGTAACTAGAGGACCCGTGCGTGAAAAAATTCACGCAATAATCGATATGTTTTCTCTCTTCTTTGACTAGCTGTTTCCACTTCTCCCCGCTCATGTTTATTAGCAACTCTTATTCCCTTCTGTAACACTTCTGTTTTAAGTCTTTCTTATCACTGTGCCGCATATAGGCGCTTCATCTCTCCATTGATAGAATGTCTTCGTTCTTGAGACTGCAATAGTCTCGCTTTTCTTTCACGTCGTCAATCCTCTTTCTTAATTAAACGTGCATCGTCCAAAGTAAAATCTTAAGTAAAACACTGCAATAAACTTGAATGCCCCTCCAGGAAGCATATATGGAATGTCTTCCTCACTTAACTATCTGCTTCACTGAAGGACTCAAAATATGAAGCAAAATATGCACTCTTAGAGAAAGACAGTAAGCTAGAAGAGATAGTTGTCTACTGCCCGTGAAATACTGTAAGATAAAGCTACATCGTCAAATTTAATAAGAAAGACAGGAAGCTAGAAGAAATAATGGTCTACTGCCTGTGAAAAATCATCACTTCGTGCGTGCCCCGTTGATTATCTGCCGAATATATATGTCGTGACCGGAGAGAAAAAGTTATAAAATCTGACTCCGGAAGCTGCATACATATTGTCCCGATTTCAAGAAGTGCTTCAAGCAAGAAGTGCATCCATATGAAGAGATACGGATCCAAATTTCACCATCTTCGGCAACGTGGTCATCTCTACGAAAACGTAAGTGAACTACAAAATCTGTAACTTGGCTTATTTTTTGCCCATCTATTTCCTTCAAAGCGAACACGAAATAAATACACCAAGCGTTTTATTATATTAAGATGAAACCGAACTTGTTTGGAACTGCAACGTATTAAAATCAAGTCAGTTAATCGAAATATGATCCAATAATTATTTCTGTCGATCTATATCGACATTGAATAAGGCAACCAGATCTGTAATAGTAACTCAGGCACAAGAGTGTTAAAATAAAAAGAGCAAAACCATTTTGACCAGACCTCAAATTCAGAATGGCTAAGTTTATCCAACGGTGCAGACCCTCTCATGTTCTGGAGCATCATTATTATCATCCAATGTTACGCACAATTTATAGTAAATATTCATCATTTATGAGGACTAGAAAGTTCATGCTTATACAGTATATCATTAAGTTACCTCGCTTATTTCCGCGGTAGTAATTTAGGCCTCCCTTACAACAACTAAAATACAAAGAGCGTATTGACGATGGGACCCATAAAAGAAGTAGGGCATAGAAAAAGAAAGTTTTCACATGAATGGTTAATTACGAATTTTACAAAAACATCACATATTGCGCCTTTCCAAACAATCAACTCCCCCACTTCCTGAGACCAGTTACGGCATTTGTGCAATCACTTCTGCCACCCATTACAGCACTGAGAGAGAAAACGTCGTCCTATTCGAGATCCAGTTACTTCCTCGTCACAGAGGCCTTCATCTCTCTTATGGAGGCGGAATGTGTTCCTTTGAGCCCGGTCATCAGGCAAGCGACGAGCCAAAAGGTCACACTGTGCTTTAGATCTGAGAACTAGCGATTGCGGTCAAAATCTGTGATCTTGTTGTTGACCAGGATAGCTGCTTCGAATTGAACGCAGTGCATTCAGCTCATTGCTGTGAATGGGGGAGCAGTTATATAAAATGAGTTCCTACAGCCCTCTGTAGTGAGCAAAATCGAGGATCTCGCGCCAACAATACCGTGTGTGCCCGCCATACATACAGTACGTACCTTCGAAAACTAAGGGACAAATTTTCAAAAAAGGCATAACTTTTTTCTAACCATGCCAAGTACTTTTTCATCTGCACACTATTAGCCAGTAACATGTTAATTATTGTGTTAAAATTTGAGACATGTATGAAGGATAATAAAAAAAGTTATGAACGAAAAGCTTTTCTCTTGAAATTTATAACGTCCATAACTAAGGGACAAACAAGAAAAAAATGCGTTTAACTGAATATTTTGCTAGAAATATTCAGCAAATGGTGGTGAATAATCAATATTTGGTAAATAGTCAGTTGCTTTCGATTACAGCTGCTCATCGTCGACTACATGACCGAATGAGACTCTGACAATATTCAACACTAATTTTCGCCCATTCCTCTTCAAGTTCCATCCACAGATCTTCCGTATTGATAGGGTTTCTTGCCATAACTTTCGTCCCAAGTGTTTTCCAAAGATTCTCGATTGGATTTAGGTTAGGACTTCTGTGTGGCCAATCCATAACTATGGCGATCCTACAGAGGAAGATGGAGGGGACATATTATAGTATGTTGATAGAAACGTTGAACCAATGCACGAAAGTGTTCCCACACAGGAGCAACGCTCATGGGATTATGAAGTCTAGAAAGAAAAGGAAGAACAGATAAAAGTAAGATCAGCAAGAGTATGAAATAGGAAGGAAGCAAAGTGGGCACGAAAGACAGCGTCCCAAAGGTCCTGTAGATAACGTACTGTACAGCGCCCGGGGGAGCGCTGAGCCTACGGCTCATCTTATTCCCCTGAAGGGAATGACGATTAACATATACAGCATATACCTGTAAATACAATTACATATAAAAATATACAAATGTATATATAATACATAAAAGAACAATAAAAATAAGGGTGTTCGCCAATGATTATTAGTGAGAAAGATGAGAACTGCGGTTGAAGTCAAAGTAGCGTCTACTGGATAATGTTTGGAAGCCATGTGACTAATTTCCGCTGTTCGAAGGAAGCGATTCAAATCATCTTCATCTATGCCTGGGCGGTTACTACCCACTCCTGAAGCGCCACTTCCGCCACTCGAAGACTCGCGTCCACGACGGCACATGTTGACTTGACAGAACATTCTGAAACGTTTGGGAAACTCAAGTGGGCCAATTCCCTGCCTGACCGGTAATTTCATATTAATTCTTTGCTCCGTCGTCGTGTCACATCTCGGGTCAGGACAAAGCGTAACAACAGAAGTCGAAATGGACAATGTCAGAGTAGAAACTGGCGAGACGTTCTGAAAGACAACTAGCTAATGTTGACTTTGAATTATAGGCATGGCTACTACAATTTCATCTCTTTATTGTCACACTTGATAGCGTCAGTAAGACGGGAAGCCAGAGCATGGAAGGTAACGCAAGGGAACCGTAACACAGAGAAAATGCGTCGCGAGCAAGATCAACAGTAGGGCAAGGACATGGATCACGTTAAACTGACACTAGAAAAAGGATGTACGGAAAGCCAGACTTTTGTTCAATTAAGCATTTAATTGTGCCTTTCGGGTCCCCTACTGGCTTCCTATAACATAGAATATGTGCACCTAACATTACCATCTGGCCTATATATCACATAAACACCGATACCTGTAATACACTAGTGACAGTGTTGCTAGCATCCTCCAGATCCAACGAGACCGTCAGCCGCACGCCGAGATTTTGGCAACCATGCTGAGTATCTCGTCGGTTGCAGCAGCACGCGTAAAATACTGAACAATTGGCTGCTAAGGTAACATTTCCACCACCGACAGTCCATAAGCTCGAGCCAACTGCCCTAGCACATGCGGCTAATGAAGAGAAGGCTCTCGGAAGTTGATTAGTCGCAAGGCAACGTGCGAGGTAATCCGTACACAGAAATAACGCGGGCGTGGGGGTCATTAGGGCACAGAGCGGGGCCAAATTACAGGCCTGGTAATGCCATGCAGCAGCTGGCGATGAGCGAGAGCAAGCAATGCTATTAGCAAGTCAGGAGCGATGGGTCCAACAGATACAAACAGGGCTTATTTTGTCCATATATCGTGTCTGGTTAGTGACGANCAAATTACAGGCCTGGTAATGCCATGCAGCAGCTGGCGATGAGCGAGAGCAAGCAATGCTATTAGCAAGTCAGGAGCGATGGGTCCAACAGATACAAACAGGGCTTATTTTGTCCATATATCGTGTCTGGTTAGTGACGAGCGCAGGCTTGCAGGCTGAATTAATGCACGAGTTGCGACCAAGCAAGCCGATGAAGCTATAGCGCTTTACGGGCAGGATGAAAGAAAGGTGCAGGGACGCTGTCAAATGCTCAGATGCAGTGAATCCTGATACTGGAGGTCCGGACTAGCAGTTGAATGAAGGAAAGATGAAGAGATAATGTGAAGGGCACACGATATAACCTAGGAGTTTAATGAAAGGAAGATGCAGAGATGTTGTGAAATGCACAGAGAGAATGAATGCTGATATTGGCGGTACAGCGTAGAGTGAACATCATTTTCTATTGGTAGACAAAACACGCTGTTTCCAGCATGGAAAGTAAAAGGGATTTGTTGCACGTCAAGCAATAGGGAAACCCACAGCACACTGTTTGCAGGAATGAAAACCCGTGAAATAAACGAAAACAGGAAACATAAAGTCAAACTTGACAATATACCACCACTGGGAATCCACGTGCACTCGTTCGATCGTCCTGCAGACAGATAGCTACCCGCTGGCCCGTGGAGAGCACACGGTTGCAGTTTATCACAGATTGACAGAGCTACAACTGCCAAGACGGAAGATTTACGTGACAACTGGTACCAAATGAACGCAGATATATTTTTGGTAGCGGCCTGTGCTCCCGCAATGGACTGAGAAAGCCTGAAAAGCTGACGCCTCATGCCGAGTGAATCAAAGGTGACACCTCATGCCGGGTGAATATAACTAATATTGATGATAAAATGTGACAGTTGTAGAGAGCAGTGGGATGTTCCGACCATAGAGAGAGAAAAAATCATCGAAAACTCTGTGATTTGATATTTGTCACGTCAGATATAGAGATTAACTGTTTGCCTGCCATTGTGTGAGCCACAGTTATAATTTCACATGAGCTAGCCTGGGTATCTATTGTCTCATCTTTTCGCCGATGTACTAACATCACAAAATAAAAATTTTGAAAATATTGCCATTAGCAACAGCAGATATCGGAAGAATTCTCAGAAATTCAATTAGCAACTCGCTATTCTTGATAATATTAATATACTGAACATGGGATTGGACGATGCGGTCAGAATCGAAGAGGTCAGGCTTGAAAATGAGACGCTGCTAGGATACAATGAATGAAAATGCGTGGCCGTTGCGAAGGGACGTCAAGACACAATGTTCAGCACCGCTGTTACGAGGAACAAAACAGAAACGTCGGAAGGCAAATACTGTGGTTTTGCGAGCTGGCTGTTCCATTCGTTAAGAGCGGTATTTATCACCGATAATATTAGGTAAACTTTAGTCAAGACACAAGTTGAAGGAGTGCCAATGGCTATCCCTGGCATCCATTCAAATCTGTTGATGTGTGCTCGCTCCCATTTAAAATTCAATAACTCATAAACGAGCAAATTAAACCAATTGTGCTATAAATTTAAGTTAACTTTTGAATGACCTGAAAATAATCCAAGATTTCCTACTCCCCTGAAAGCTCATCTCCTACCCCCAGGAGGGCGAGCACCCCACAACGGGGACCCCTGTAATAGAGTGCAGTCGCCTGTAGCCCCCTTGTGGCATCCCTGACAACCTTGTTGACCGCAAACATCAAAGGTTGCCCAACGTCCGCTACGTTTCATCGTATGAAGCGTCCAATCGTCTAAAGCCTACAATTATGCCATGATGGCGGTCTAGTAGCTCAGGTTGCAGTTGGAGTCGGTATCATAAGGAGTCTGAGGTTTTGGGAGCATCGAGTCGGAGTCATGCACTGACTAGCCCAAGGAGATGATTCTGCATGGCACCATATCATGTTGCCTTATGACCACACGTGCAACTCGCCATGAAGGCATAAACGAACCTACGGTAATTTAATTCTTCGTAGGTACCTGCCCAGTTACTATGTAGAAGACACTCTCCACCTGGAGGCAATTTGAGCATAGAAAAGTTCGCGAAAGAAAACACGTGAAATTTGGCCCGTTCTACACCCTAAAGACCCCAACGCCCGCGTTGTTTCTGTGCTCGGTAACCCTCATGAGCCGCTATACCACTGATCTAATTATCCGGACGTTCCTAGCTAAATGAACCTCTCTGCATATACTGTAGAGTTCGCCACGATCAAAAAAGAGAGTAACAAAAATCTTTTACTAGCTACGTCGATGAATTCACGTTTGGGAATGTTAAGCAGTGAACAAAGAAGAAAAGCAGCAAAAACGTCGCCAGTAGAATTCCGAAAGGCAAAAGACGCAAAGCCTCCAGCGGATACAAAACGATAGACATAGACTATCTCTGAAGCAAACTCAATCAAGGTAAGCAATGGAATCCTCTTGGTGGTGTAGCTCCCCGTAACATAGGATGGGCCAAGCTATAAATAGCCTAACCCTATCGTCGTCCATAATGTGCCCTTAAATGAGATATATTGTGTAAAAAATATATAAAATGCACAGTGATTTAGACAAATTTACAGGTATACAAAACTATGAACTCCAAGCTTTCAAATCCAAATGTAATCAAGAAATGAAATCAGAAAATATTACGTGGAACTCCTACAAATGCGTCTAAACAATAGTGCAGCCATGGTTTAAATACGTCACGTATTGAAGCCTTAAGTTCAGCTATTCGCTGTTAAATATAAGGGCCGAAACAAACCAAAAGCAGTTAAACGAGAAGCTGGCAGGCAGGCGGGCAGTGTTTGAGAAGCACGGAATGCAGTGGAGCGCGCACAACGAACAGCGGCAGTTGAGCAGGCCGCTGCGGCTGCTCGGTGTACACGCTCCAATGCATTGCGTGCTTCTCAAACACTGCCATCATTCCTGCCTGCCAGCTTCTAGCTGAACTGCTTTTGGTACGTTTCGGCCCTAAGGAGCAACCTTTGGCAAACGGACAAAAGTCCACGATTAGCACGCACGCAATAGCCCAGCAGTTGAAATGAGATCCTCTACAAAAAATAAATGAACAAAATTCTTCAGAGGACACCGCATACGAACGGTCGTAAATACAATTGGGATCTTGTGCATAACCCACAATTGCCCTCACATGACAACACACACAAAAACTCATGACTATAAAGTATCCTCTGCAAAGTAGCCTACAAAGATTTCCGCAAACGACAATGCACGTAAAACCTATTACTCATCGGAGATGTACAAATACACAAAGGTCCACAAATGACAACCCGTGATACCATTTAAAATCTACATGAAATCGCTCACGATAAACAATACGTTTGCACATGACATGGCACGCGAAAATTTAAGTCCCATCTTCGGACGCCCCGGTCAAGAGTCACTTCCGTATATACAGGAGCGTGGCGGCACAATTGGCTGCTGCCAACTTCTGGATATGAGAAATAGCGGACTTTTGTCGCTCCTTCTGGGGCGCTTTAAATGATATATGTTGGAGAGGCCATTGGAGCAGCGACACTTCGTCTTGTGTAAAGACAGAGTGCGATATTTTCCAGAACTGTGAAACTGATCTCTAGATGGCAGTAACTGCAGGCAGTGTGATGTGTTCCAGAAGATGGATAGTTTGTGAACTGTAAAACTGAGCTCCACTGTAAAGAAAAGCTCGGTGTTGCAACAGAAAAAATAAGAAAACTGCCTGTAATATTTTCCGTTTTGAAAAAAAGGTGCCTGCAATGACCGTCGTTGGCAGGAGGAGCCTGTAGCTCATCTTTGTTTACAGAATATTTCGTTCCATGTTATGACGGAAGTTTTCTTTATTGTTTAGTTGATATCGCCTAAGAGCTTTGTTAACGGAAAGTTTTCACCGTTTCCGTCAAATCACAGGCACAGTTCTGTCTTAGCGTATTTGTTTAATGCTGTTTGACGGTTGCTCTAGTCTATTTTAGGATATTCTTTTCATCACCAATGATGCTAGTGTTATTATCGTTGGACTATTTGAGGACCTGTCTGCATAATATAAAAATGTTGAACAATTATAAAATTGAAAAAGTCGACACGAACTAATAATTAAAACTTGACGTTTCGGGATACTTCTCCCATTTTCAAAAGCCTAATAAAATCTTTAATGGATACCTAACAAATT
>LQNS02278150.1:3296494-3306708 GCA_001587735.2 Parhyale hawaiensis
GTTACAAACGAAATCATGATGCGAAGTGCAAGCACTGAGGCATCAGCTGCTTTCCTTTCTTATTGGTGCATCTGTTTGTTATTATATTCAGTAGTTTAAAGCTCTGTCATCCACAACAAAGGCGATTTCACGGAGGAAGAAAGAAAGAACCTGCAGTATACTGGTAGGACCGTACAACCCATGCACGAGGGTGCTCCCACACAGGACAACACGCATGGGAACAGCCAGTCGGGAATTAAGAGGAAGTAGGTACGCAATAAAGCATCAGTGAAAGTATGAAAGTGGAAGGAAGCATGGCAATAACCAACCCAAATGTTTTACCAGTTATGCTTAGCGTTCGACATTGCCCCTATCTGTTATGGCGAGTCCTGAATATAACAAACCAAATACCACTATTCTTGCCAGAAATACACGATTTATCCATGAAATAAAGGATTAAATACAATGAGCCGAGGAGTGGTTATCTAGGGTCCAAGTTTCTCAAGTGTCGGCAAAGCCGCAGCAGGAGATCGCAAACTGGTCAATAATACCGAAATATATTTTGTTTCAGAAGATTAAGATTACCAATTTCTGAGAATATCATTGCTTTTTAGTAAAAAAATTAAGATCGATATGAAGTTTATGCGTCAATGGACGGAAGTAAAACCTATATGTAGAGATTTCTGGGATCACGATTCCCCATAACAAATTACAGACGAAGCTAATATCTTGACTTTTATTAAAATCTAGATTTAACTGACAGAAAGCCGGCCTAGGACCAGTATCCCGAGTGTAGTCGAGAAAAAACACACGAAAAAATAAAAAAAATATGGAACGATGTTTTCTCATTCCCGCCGGTCACCAAAATGCTGCCCTCAGAGGCCGAGGATACAGAATTCTTCGCGACATTAAGGGATAATTTAGGAAAACTTGTACAGAACTCGGGAAGATATAACCAGACATAAGAAGGGGAGCGGGACAAGTGCACAAAGACGGCATAATGAAGGGGGCAGTGAGTCAGAAATATGGAGTCGTGAAGGGGCCTATAACCGAAGCCATAACAATAAGCGCGACCGCAGTGCCGGCAGAGGAGCTATGTTATACTATGGGGCGATGGTGATATGTAGCAGATGGTTATAGCCCGAGCTTGATATTATTAGGCAGCATATGTAGATGAATTTGAAACTGACTAGATCAATTTCGAAATTGTAAATTTGTATTATGTGTAACGTATCGCTTCCGTCAATATTAGTAAAAAATTATGTATGCCTCTTTATTGTTTATACCCTTAATCTTAAGCTTGTTATGAAATATGAGATGCAAGTGATTCATCGCTAATTAAAAAAAACATCGCATAAATGAAGCTACAAACTGAACTTGAAGAGAGAACAGCAATTTACAGCTTTTCGAATGAACACGGTCTCTAGTGCTCTGGTGGGAGAAGGAATTAGCGGTGAAGGGTTAATTCAGTAGCGTATAAAGCAGGCCTTGATACCATGGAAGAGTATAGAGCTATAAATAGCGCCCACTGGCACAGTGGTTCGAGCCTAGCGCTCGTTGCCTCAGGGTCCAATGTTCGATTACTAGCCAATGAGGAGAAGTCCTGCGAAGCTCGGGATTCGATAAAAGTGATTTTGATATTCACAGTCAACTACGCGGGCACTGACCTAACCAGCTAAACCAGGCTGGGAGAGGAGGAGCCACGGTTATGATCTAAGCCGTCCGCACGTACAGATGTGTGCTGAAATTATTTTGATACAGCAAAAATTTTATTTCGCGACATTCAGGTGAAGCACATACTTGCTAATTAAACACTGTGATAGTAAGATAGTCTTAGTATGTACAAATATATGCAGTAAACTGAAGTATGTTATTTTTCATATATTTAGTAGGTATTTATTCAGCATTTTCTGAAATATATGGTGGAAAATAATACTTGGACAGTTGGAAAAAAAAACCCTAATAGTTTGTTGCTTCTTCTTTAGCAGTAATGATAGATTTCAAACGATTTTTGCAGGCTTGTACAAGCTTCTGACAGAACTGTAAGGTGATTTACTCTCAGTCTTCCTGGGTCAAAATCAATCAATTGGAGGGTTCTATGACTAGTCCAGTGACGGCTTTGGTTAAATCTAATGCGTTACTGCACTTGTCATATTAGCCCCTAATATTATTTCTAATGTTCCTATCCCATTTAAAGGAAAAACATCCCTAGATGTTTCCTCCCGCAGGGTTCCCTGTAGTGCAGGTACTTTTCATGTCATATCGTATACAGAATCGTCTTTCCACCAGACGTGTGTTTTCATTGCCAGCAAAACACTCAATTTACGACACATCTATAAAATTTGTCGACAGAGACTGTCTTCCTTGATTTGTGTGTTTTATCAAACTTCAATCATGATTTTAGGTGCGCCTCTTTTCCAATAGGGAGTTTTACGGAGACGGCGTGATGTTAGATGTTGTCAGTGGAGTTCATTCCTGATTGTTCTTCAGCAAACGTTTATCTTATTTGTGCTAAGGCCAGACTGAAGCTGCCTCGAGTTACAAAAGAATTACTTCTAGCTTGCCGCATCAGCTGTCGGCCCTTTCTGTCGGAAATTTTTGCGAGGAGCTCCAGATCTGATCATGTCAGTGTCCCCCGACTCCCTCCACTTCTTCACAAGGACTCCCACAGTTTTAAATTCGCAAATTACCTATTTGCTCTTTCATACAATTTCGTGGCTCGATTTGCTTAGGTTTCGTACATGCAATGTTATCAGCGTAACATAGAATGGACATATGAATGAATGGCAATTCACAGAGGACCTAATCTCGGCTCAAGAAAAAATTTGGGGGATTTAAAAATGAAAATAAATAGAAAGATCCCAATTCATTCTTCACCTCCTATTTCATGACACGCTATATAAATACTAGACTCAGGAAGACTACCAGGTTTCCGTTCATTGACTAGACATGCATGGGCTGAAACTAGTTCAAGTGCTACAAGTGTAATTCGTACGTGTTATAGCAAAATGCTTAGAAATACAGATTTTTGTTCCGTCGAAATACTTGCTTCAAACATCTGTATGACGCCATAGTTTTGACAATCTGTGCTCGTCTGCAGCCGCGCAAACCTCTGAGCGTACCGGCTATCAGCAGCAAGAACCAGTGTACGTGGATTTACAAATAAGAGTGTGCGGCCAAAGCGACTTAACTTCAATTTTTCAATGCGGACACAGTGTGTTGATATGTAAAATAAACAAGCAGTGTTTCAGGAGTAAATATTAACTTCAAAGCGATGCACCCAAGGGCAGTTTCCCACAGGCATAGTATAAACGTTAATAACAGTCAGTACTTCAGGACACAAGGTTAACGGAATAAAAAAACGAAAAGTAATTTGAATGAAGAAAGAAAGAAGTGGAAGGCAGAATTCAGGTATCGATTCCATCCCAGCTCAAAATTCGTCGGTGCGCAGTAATATAATAAAATGATGCAAGTGTTTGGTTCAACAGTGTGGCAAAAAATCTTTAGTCAGACAAACAGCGTCTCAAAAAGTGTTTAAACAAACAGTTTGACGAAATATGCTAGTAGTAGAAAAAACAGATTAACAAATCTGTCCCGTTAAGCAAAACCTAAAATCCTAAGAAAGATAAAACATGAAACAAGAACGTGTACAGGAGGACAAATAGTGAAGCACCCAACATTTTACGTTGGATAAAAAAGCTATACGAAGAAAATGTTAATGCAAAGAGACAAAGGTTGCTGAAGGAAAGATAAGGCGGCAAGGAACGTATCCGTGGGGGGCGCTTCGCCGGCTGCATTCTGCCTCATTTGTGATGCAGGCCACAGGAGCGGGGGCGCGATAAGGCTGCTGGTGCGCTAGGGTACAGAGCTCGAGTGTTCAGTACCCTCCTTAACCATATCTGTACCATGCAAGCTCTTCCCAGAGGTATAGAGTAAGAGAGAGAGCCCATACTGTGAAATATAGGTAACAGCCGGGTATGAACAAGGTCACCGAAGAGAATATTAATTTGGTAAAGATAGCACTATTAGCAGGCCTGAATGAGTATTCTGCTAGGTAAAGGGTTGTGTTGGCTCATAAGCTCTGCTGTAAGACGTGTTTATTTTCATGCCAGTAAAATATATCTGTAAATTTCATTAATAACATGTTACCCAGTACTTCTGTTGCAATATTTTTTCCCGCAAAGCTGCAGATTTTCTCAGCGATTCCAAAATAATGAAGACCATTTGCTTCAAAATTTTACGGATACCCCGTAAAATAACAGGAAAGGTCTCTTAAAAATTCATAGAACCACTGTAATTTTCACGGGACTGCTTTGGGAGTGTTTTCTGTACTAGTGACCTGCTCCCTTCACTAGAGAACACCGTGATCAACTATGCTGACGATTCTACTTTGATAGCAGTGATAGCGATACCCAGCATGCGTAATGTTGTCGCCCAGTGTCTGAAGAGGGACCTGTCGCGCATTAATGCATGGTACTCAGCCTGGAGTATGAAGCCGCATGCCAGTAAGACCAAATCTAAGATTGTGAGTCGGTCTCATACACTTTTATCGCAGCATACACCTCCGAAGATAGATGATGCTTTGCTCCAGGGGTCTAGCTCCTTGGAGATTCTTGGTGTCTTCGATGAGAAGCTTACTTTTGAGCCGCATATAAGGCGACTAGTGTCAGGTGCTTCCAGTAAGATTGGGATCATGCACAAGGTAAATTCTGCATTTGGTGACAAAGAGGTAGTCCGCAGATGCTTTTATACTGCATGTGTTGGAGTATTGCTCACCGGTCTGGGCTTCAGCTGCTGACAGTCACCTACGTCTCCAGCACCGACTTGTTAGTTCAGCCAGCAGGACGTACGCTGAAAGTGATCGGGCGAATCTGTCCCATAGGAGAGAGGCAGCCGGACTCTATGTTTTATAAGGTGCACAGCGATAAGATACATTTGTTGTATTCTTCTGTAACAGCCCTCAAGGTCTTTAGGAGGATGCGCACTCTTTCACTTTGGAGAATTTTACATGCCGAACTCGTCAGTTCAGTCGCTGTTTCTTGTCCTGGTCTGTTTCGGTTTGGAATTTATTACCGGCATCGGCTCTCGGTCGTACCGGTCTGCAAGCGTTTAGGTCAGCTGTTAACGGCATGCTATTCGATTTTTTTTGCAGCGTTTCGGGCTCCCCGGTGTTGCACAATGTTTCAATTCGGTTGTACTACCTATCCGTAGTAGCCCGAGCTTCAAGCTTTAATAGTTAATCATAATATGGCAAGTACCTTCAAATAATCGGGAAAACAAGACTTTCCACAAAACAAAAGTTCAAGCTACTATAAATATTAAGAACACTCGATAATTTTCAAGTTCACAACTTATGCAACTAGGAGTTATGGATGACGATGAATAGAAAAAGTCACTTATAAGAGAGCTAGGCGTGAAAATGCCAGATAGTGCTAAATTTGTTTACCATGTCACCAGATTAACAGCTATGAGAAGGAAATAGAGCAGATGGGCGATACGAACTTTCTCATCGAGTGATGCAGACTTGATGCTCTCTCTCTCTGTGGGAACAGTATTGGATATAAAGTATGTAAAACTCTCAACAACTGTAAGCTATTTAAAAATCAGTTGCTGCTAACATTCAAAGCATTTAAAAGCTTGATTAACGCAAACGACTTGCGCGTCGCCACTTATTTAGTAAAACGAAAAGTTGAATGTTTCACAATCCAATATGTCTCGACTCTTTAGAATGTATCACTGTGCATGCGAATGAAGGGACTTCATGTTGCTCGACACCAAGAAAGGTTTGGGGAATTGTATACTTCACGAAGCCTAAAATCCGAAATGAAGCCTCCCAAACCGAACCTAGCCAATCGAACCCGATGAAACCGAAATCTGCCACACCAAAATCAGGAAGCCCAAACCGAAACCAGTCCAAGCCGAACCACGCCCAAACTAAACCCGGCAATGCCGAACCTGACCGATCGTAGCGAGAGGAGCCACAGTCCACAACTCAGCGTCAGCGCCAGGCAGAGGCCACAGAGGAGCCGTAAACACCGGAATCAGTAGGAGCCACATCACTGGCCGGTCCGGCTCACTACACACAGCACAGTATAGTGAGAGGTTAACCTTACAATGCCCAGTGCACTTCATAGGGAAATGCATATAATGGTATCCCAATGAGAGCCGACGGTAGGTATAGTTGGGACTCTTAGAGCTCATCCTGTTATGCTAACTAGGGCCTCGTGAACTCCACTGGCTTGTCCAGTCGATCAAAGCCAATCCCACTTGTCCGAAACCTCATACATGAGCGATGATTTCGTCAATTTGAATCGTATGACAGGAGTTAAAAGCAAACGAAGTGCAGTTAAGGCCACTAGCAACGATACTTAAAGGTTCATGGTTGACCTTCCTGCCATGTGATGCCATGGCTAACTGAACCAAAGTTAAGGCCTAAAATTTTATTCAGCGGGGCGGGGACCAGCCACCTGCCGGAAGTTCCGGCCGGACGAGGGTCTCGGCTTAAATCGACTTCGACAAGCCACTCGAAAAACAGTGAATTACCACACGGCTGAGTTAAAATTTGATCTAACTAGCCACCATTCAAGAGATACTTTCTATTACATTACTATCCATTAAATAAAAGGCTTCATACGCTGCACAACAGTAACATATTTACATCTGGAAACTCAAGTTCATATAATAAAGCATTTTTCTAATTTCCTACGGTCTCATTTCTACACTGCCGCGCTCTGCTGCACGTTTAAGCCATGTATGTACTCCTAACGAAACCATACGGCAGCTGTGTCAGGATTCGACACAAAATAGAGAAATTGAAGAGACAATTAGGTCTATATGAAATATTTTCATACGTCATTCTCTAAAAAGACGTTCGGTCGTGAATTTGGTATGCAGGGTCTTCAATAAGCGGTGGGTGTGCTAATTTGGCTGAGGGGTAGCCTGGGCCAGAAAGCATAAGTTCAGTGACTTTGACGACATATTTTCCGGCTGGAGTCGTGCTGTGGGACTTGGGACTATAGAAGTTTCTCGTGAGTTATAAAACGATGAGGCAGTGCGGAATTATTTCAAAGTAAAGCGGATCTTCCAAAATCAAAGTAATATAAAAAGTTGGGCTAACCCAAGAAGTAAAGGATGCAACGGGAGGGCTCAATAGGACTAAAATAAAACTTAGCCGTGACCGCACGTAGTAAATTTACATCACATCGACGAGTCGAAGTATTTGAGTGTGGGACCTCAGGCCTTCGTATGTTTTCTTAAACATATCACCTTTTTTTTATCTATTTCACTTAATCTCCCGCTCATGACTGGGGGGCTCGCGTACAGAATTGGCTATAATGGTGCTTATATTTGTTGGTAAGGATTAAAATTAATATGTTCTGTGAAAAGCACTGTGAACTGAATATGAAGTGTAAATAAAACTTCAATCAAGAAAAAGAAATTAAATCAGGTCGCTGAAAGGGAACAAATTCGGCGCTATATAGTGCTGTGAAAGTTTCCACCAGCATGCACTGCAATTTTCTATAGATAATTGCTAAATTAGTTTATATTCTCTTAATTTATTTATACGCTAGAGAGGAATTTTGAAATTTACGACGATTTTTCTGGTCAAATTAGTTAAAATACTCCTACGCTGCTCAGTCATAGATTTGTCGATGATGACTTCACTTTTTGGTGCAAATTTCTCGTGAGTCCTCCCGTTACGCTCTTTGCTTCCTGGGCTAACCTATAACCTTTCAAGCGTTGGTAATTTTCAGCTGGCCTTCTGAGTGAAGGACAGGGATTGGACGGGTCGTCACCATAGGGTGGTGTAAATCTCCTCACTTCGTACGTTATCCAAATTGTGTCTCCAGTCTGAGGGAGAGATTTGCGCAGTGTTTAATGCTGCAGCCCAGCAGCTGTGTAGCTTACTAAATAGGCCGATGTTTTACGGCCTTGTTGGGAGGACTTCCGTCTCCTCACATTTGTGCATGTGATACAATAAACTAAAATTAAGACTCGAGATTTCGTTTGAGTCCAATCCTTCAAGCTTTCGGATACAACACAATTTGAGAAAGTCGTTAGGCAGGTAAAAGAAAATAAACAGGTTCACGAAACCAGATCACTTGGGTTTGCTTCAAAGCCGTCCACTGTTATTCGTACGAGCCTGCATCTCTTTTCAGCTCTAACCAAGAAGCAATTGAGGAGAGAATTTGTAAATCTGTACGAAATTAGGAGAGAGCAAGTGTAGTACCTATTCCTTGTTTAGTGAATGAACGTCTCTGTGCAGAAACCGTACGCTGACACGTACTGACCAGGCAGTTCTTTCCACAACTTCGTCCCAAAACAACGCAGAATTTGAAAATCAATTGAAATACGATACCTCAGCTTAATATCTCACACAGGTGCGCACGAAATACACTACCGAAGTTCCTGTTTTGACTTAAAATCTAGAATAATTTTTGCCGGATCGTGTAGCCAGCCCCGAAGGATCACAATAATTGTGAACGCTAAGGTTACAGGGTACGTGTATTGCCAGGAAATTGCGTTGTTTTTCAACATAAACTGAAAACGGTACAAAACGCAGAGGAGATGAGTTATAACCTTTTCTCACATAGCGTCGACTACGCACTGCATATCAAACAGAGCACTTCCTATGAGATGCAGGCAGCTTCATTTACGAAAAAATGATCAAGGAATGAATATGGGAGACATTAAGTCAATGGAGCTTCGCACCAGCGACCGCTTGTTTCTACGATACAGGAGCGAATACGAAAACTATGCTTCTTTTTTTTTTACTTTTGTGACTGGGGCGCCGAGGTGGAAACTGCCCAACACTTCGGTGCGCCAGTCGTAAGTTCCATCATTAAACCTCGGTTGTCCGCGTCAAAATATTCGTAGAAACAGCGGTAATAATAGCGTGAGCCAATCAGAGAGGGAGATACAAATAAAAGGAACATTATAAAGAACCACCTGGACGCCTAAAAGCAGGTATAGTATTCCTGGCAGAAGATACCAACCCATCCTGGAATTACAAGCCAGCAGGTGGATGCTCAAACGCCTTATAACTTCCGCTAGCAGTTACTGTACAGTTGCAGGCACAAACGCAGAGACATATATAATGGCTGGCTGGAGTTTTACCATAATTTTGTGAAAATCGGTGTACAGAAGTGCTACAGTCAGAGCAGTGGCATCGGTACTTCTTCACGGAACTGTAGACAATATAAATTACCGTAACTGTGCGAGACGCTTGGGTATGCGGCCCCTGACTTGTAACCTACACACTGATGCAGTCACAAATTAACCTACAAACTATAGAATAAATTACGTACGACCTGACGCAGTCACATATTAACCGAGAAACTAGAAGATAAATTATTTACACACTGATATAATCACAATTTAACCAACAAAAAATAGAATAAATTACGTACACACTGATACAGTCACAAATTAACCTGCAAACTACAAACTATAGAATAAATTTGAAAATATCAAACTAAGGACTCGATACTCGAGCAAATTTCTTTTGCGAAGCATAGAAATAACGTACGTTGGTTTCAACGTATACGTCCAGACCCCGTCCTCTACACGCTGGCTCGGGAGCTTGTGTTCAGACGGCATCATCTCAT
This sequence comes from Parhyale hawaiensis, assembly GCA_001587735.2. Taxonomy (NCBI): domain Eukaryota; kingdom Metazoa; phylum Arthropoda; class Malacostraca; order Amphipoda; family Hyalidae; genus Parhyale; species Parhyale hawaiensis. The sequence goes on from LQNS02278150.1 coordinate 3,306,082, forward strand.
CACAAGTAGGCCCTATGTGCAGTCTTCTTTATTCCTATAGTGCAAACTTTTCTAAACTATTTTTCTTAATTTACCATCGTTTGCCAGTGCCCTCTCGATTTAAAGATACTGGATTTCAAATTAAAAGTAACCTATCTAGACTGATCTAACCTGGCCCTGATTAAAAATAATAATAAAAGAAACACTCGGAAACCACCTATATTCATATCACCTCATGTAGCATCAGCTTCGGCGTCAAACGGATAAGCCCTCTCGTTCTTTGCTCGAACTTTCTAATACTCAAGCAGCTTCGTGGAACGTATTAAGTTTAGGTCGAGTAAAGAGGCACCGGTGCTCTGCATAACCGGAAGTTGTGCTATTAACGATATAAAATTGGTAAAGCAATCAGAAACTCCGGCCCAAACATCTGGATGCCCTCCAACCGTGGAGTTGTGTTTCCTCAAAAAAAAATCATTACGCAGCCAAAGAAGCGTCTAGCGATTTGAATATTTCAAGGCAATGCTTCAAGAAGACAAAATTTCCCAGCCTGCACCATTTTTCCGAGCCATTACATTTGCCTGATGAAACTGATCCTGTCGGCGGCAATTTTGCTCTGAGCAGCCCGTGTCTTCGGACCCACCCCAGCGA